>CABFWB010001157.1:88631-121270 GCA_902151455.1 Timema bartmani | reverse complement strand
GCGGCCAGGATTTTTGTAGGGGCTACGGCCAAGATTTTTGTGAAGGGGGTGCGTGGCTTGGTTTTTGTGAGGGGTAAGGGGAGTGCGGCCAGGATTTTCGTGGAGGTAGGGAGTGTTCTCACGGGACCGGGCCGGGGAGGTTCCACTAGGAAAATTCTGATGGAAAAATCCTTCAAAATGATAGAGTAATTTGGGAATTAATTAGAAAATTAAAAAAAACTCACACAAACTTATCATTTATTTATTATTACATTTTTTGTTAGTTAAATTATGTGTTAAAATGTAGATCGATTTGACAGTGATTGACGCTTGAAGCAACGAATTGGTGGGATATTACGTGACACTACAACTAGTAGTGACTATATAACAGAGGCGGGCAATATATTGTTCAATGTAGCCACAAGTGTGGCGAATGAGAAATGAAATTCGCCACATAATGTAAAAAATTGAGAAATTAGGTTGCTCCATCGAACAATTAAAACAACACACACTTTAAGCAAGTTTCTTCAAACATGTACACTTTGACTACTCAGTTACAACACATTGCTCAAATTGAAAGATTAAGACGATTTAATGCGAAATTTGGCAATCCTTTTGTCTGACAAATTGCAGAAACATTGGCAGAATGTCTGAAACTAGAATTATTCCAATGATATGTAGGGCATGTCAAGTTACAACCATCACACTTCGTCAGGGAAAAGTTTGTTTTTGTTTTACGGTGAGAGTGGGTAAACTAATATTCGCCACACTTTCATGGCAAATTCGCCACTTGTGGCGATTGGTGACAGGGTTGCCCACCCTAGGACTATAACATAGATTTAATTATAAGTTAAGACTTAGATAATAACATCTAAGTCTTGACTTATATGTATCCACTCCTTACACAAGATTTAAAGTTTTACAATGTTTTCTAAATGGTTAGATTTAATTGGTATAATTTTTTAAATTAATATTGTTAATACTAACTAAAATATTTATTGAGAGGAGGGCGTGCGCTCCCCGAGGCCCCGCCCCCCTCTAGATCCACCACTTCTTCATATAATATTGTGAAATGTTGGTTTTGGTTAGTTTTCCTCTTGGTTTGATTCCCACGTATGCACAAATTATAAAACAAAACAAATAAACATTAAATAAATACATTCATATCCAAATAAATACACTTAAACATAAATTAACTTAATTTTGACATAAATCAGAAAACACAATAAAGAACACATCATAATGTTTTGGTTTTTCCGCAAGGGTTGGCACATAATGTTACGGAGCATTTACACTCAGTTTAAAATAAATAATTAACTTTTTTTTATTTAATTTGAGATATTTAACGTGCACTTTCTGAACCAAATAATTATCTCAGAACACGACTTTAAGAATAACTTAAATCTAGAAAAGACACATCCCTCAGCCCCGGCAGTTAACTCATCACTGTGAAAGAGGAAACCCACATTTCACCAATTATACATTTTTCTGCCACTCCAGGAATCAAACCGGGGATTTTTAGCTTAATAGGCAGACACACTATGGACTGAGTTAGATTGTCGGACAATATAATAAATGTTCGCTGTCCTACTTTGGCTGATGCATTATGTGCCTTAAACTTCACTATGGGGGAATCATGTAAAGTAAGCATGTTGTAATTTAGGGAAAACTGAGAGTGCACTAGATTGTGCATTTTTTAGTCTAATAACTTTAATTTTAAAGTATTGTGTAAGCTGGTTACACAATTAAAAAACTTAAAGACTAAGATAAACCTTTTACTTGTAGAAATTCGGTTCACATGAATGGAGAAAGCATTCAGGTGTAAAATTAATTGTACATGGCTAGCGAAACTTGAAAGATCGGAAATATATTTTAGTTTACGGATACACAGCCGCATCAAATAGCATATTCGTATATTTAAAAAAATACACCTGTGGACGGGGATCGAGCCCGACTCGCTCGGCTTAGCGCACCAATGTTCTACCACCGAGCTATCCAGGATTCATCACGTCCTCGGGCAGAGTCTGTGATGGACGTGTGGAAATAACCAACTATCAACGCCACCGGTGACTCGGAAGTGGTTTTATGTCCAGACGTTGTTTTTCAAAACTTAAAAATAAAATTGTCTAGAAGTTTACAATACGTTAGTGATTGATAAAATACAATAATGATATATAGTGGCTATTTTTTAATAAGTTAAAATAGTTAGCTGCTAAAATTCGATAGTATATTGGTTGGTTACTAATTTGATCGCATATCTCTTGATCCACAGCAATTATATCACTTGCATAGCCATGTTCCAATTTCACATATTTAAGCCTGTGAAAAGCTTCAAAATTTTGAATCCTAATCTGAAAATTGTTAGGATTGGTATTCGATTCTAAACTCAAAATATTTATATTATTTGTATAGGATTTTAAGTTTCAAATCCAAATAGATCCCAGATGTGGATTTGATAGAATTTATTTTGAAATTTGAATACAAAAGTAAACATTTAAATAGTTAATCATTTTTTTAAAATGAGCATTAATATGATTTTTTGGCTTGGCCATGGGAACTTGCAATTTTTGCAATAGCCTATTTAAAATTTAGTCATTAGTTGGACATGGTTTATTGACCTTATATTATTAGTTGGGCTCAATTACTATATATATACATACATATTGGGAATTTGTCTATTCACTTATTATTATATAATTTATTTTTTAGCACTGCATATTACTACCCGTTTGATTTATGCGACTATGTACTAATTACACGAATGGTTTAGGAATTAGGAAGGTTTAATTTATATGAATTGCACCCACATTTGCCTGGAAGGAAAGGGGAAAACCACCCCCAGTGCAACCTACTGGAATTGAACCCCGATATCCCTGTTCTCTAGTCTAACACGAGAGTAGCGCGTTAGAACACGCAGTCACCGAAGCAAGTCACATATTATTGTGTTTGGCTGAAGCAACCAACATGATTGTAACGTCTGACAATATAAATGCTGTATTTGAATTTGTGTGATTAATCTAGATATTCGCCTCCTGCCTATTTATCTAATTACCTCCTAGAATAGCACACAACATTGTAAAATTGAGGCAAGATTCAAACCCTCAAATTTGGTGAAGGGAAAGGGGATTAGAGGAACGCTTGACTTTGGCTCTAAAGGTTAAAGATTCGAACCTCGATAGGGTGCACTTGGTTCCAGTTTATTATTTCACAACATATGAATGTTGTGGCATTTCCTTGAAATCCGTTCTCTTTATTTCTGTTCACTCGTACTATTTGTTTCGATGCTCACAACACGTCTTACTACCCATCCGGGATGCTTGCATATTTACACTAATGAGATAAGGATTAGAAAGTCAGAATTTTGTGAAATTGTACCAGCATTTACGAGGAGAGGGAAAACATTTAGAAAGAAAAAATCACCTCAGTACACCTGTCCTAGATTTGAACCTTAACCACCCCTTCACCGGTAAACCAGAAAAGACGAGACTGACGCCTTTGCACGAGTGTGATTCTTGTATTATTGTATAGTTTAAGGCGTTAATAACCAGCATAATAGATCCATCAAAGTGAAGGGTAGGCGTTCATTGTCTATACGCGACGTCCTGCAGCGTCCTTCTGTTGAACCAGGCGCCGTACTCCGGGCCTCCGTCGTACCCATAGTGCCCCGCGGCCATCTCCTCGTGATAGACATCGTTGGAGGTGCGCACGGCGGCCGCCCTCACCGCGTTCACCACGATCAAGATGATAGCAAGTTTACCCGCCAGTAGCGCTTTGAGTAGCATGAACTTCATGGAGGCCAACATGAACGGCAAGATGATCGCCTGGATCAACATCGGCACCATCATCAGTGCCATTATCTTCTTCATGTCCTTGCCGTCCGACTTCTTCTTCTTCTTCTTTTTATTCGTGTCTTGTGCTCGACCTGCCGACATTCAACATGGGATCAAACACTGGACTACCATTACAGTTATTTTACGAATGGGATCTTTGAATCCTTGAACCTTTGAAATCTTCGAATCCTTAAGAATAATCAAGATTCAAGGATTCCAGAAATTATAGGTGGTTTTTTTTCACAATTTCGCATTGGAATTTGTTTTAGAGTTCTAATAACTTAATTGGTGGTTCGGTTCAACCCGATCATAATTATAGTAAAAACTTAACAACCAGACCCCAACATCTAACTGACTGTAATGAATGCATTTTAGCGAAAAATTTTAACATTTAATTACTATTTTATACACTCTATTAATTTATTTTCCTATTTCCTATTATTATGTTCAGGGGCGCACCCACGGTTTTTTTGGGGGGGCTGAAGCTCCCTCCCCAGAAAATTAAGAATATAACAAAATTATGATTAGCACTATGTTCTGTCAATTAATCAATTATATTTTGTTTAATTATATTTAGTATAAAACAAATAATTTTGTGCAGTAATTAGGGCTTTTCAAAGGAATACTTTTTTCCGTTGATTTTTAATTTTACTGTAAATTTGAAGTCTTTACTCTTTGTACACAAAGTTTCGAGGTGAGTACAGTAATTGAAATTATTATTTTATAGAAATGATGTAAACAATATTGTATCAGGAAGAGGTGAAGGGGCACTTGATATTATCATATGCCCCCACCCCCACCAACTGCAAATCCTGGGTGCGAAGAAGAATGTGTAAACACAGATCTGTTAACCAGTGACGTAAACAGTGACAGGGGGTAGGCCGAGGATCCTATTTTGGTACAAATTATCTTAAATTCTACCAATTTCACCCTTTGAAATCAACATTTTTCCCAAACCCCCCTCCCCCCTTTTTAGGGGGCATCTCTGATTATCTTTCTTATTCCCTTTCTTCGAATCAAATTTCCAAATAATATTACAGTAATTGAAATATATATAATGGTGCAATTATGAAAATTATTATGTAAAAAGCCCAGATCAAAATCCTGGGCGCGCCCCTGATTATTTTCAATGTGTAATAAATAGAATGAAAGAATAGTAGGAAAATAATTAAAAAACACTAACAAATATTTAAATGTGTGTAAATATGTGTTAGTGTTCTCACTTGTATCTGTGTTCTATTATTTTCCTCCTCTTCTATCATTTTATTTATTAATAATAATACTTATCACCGCGTCTTACTACCCGTTCGGGTTGTACGCTTTTACTTATTACAAATTGTTTTTGTTCAATGCACTTTATTTCACACATACTATTATTATGTTCATAATTTTTTCCAATTTGAATTCGAGATTAAGGATTCTAACACGATTTATTTAACCTCGCAATCTGAGCGGTAAGGACGATGAAGTACGTTTAGGGGAAATACATTTGACTCATCGTGGTGGGAGTATAAGTGAACAACATTGGTAGATCACACAAAGTAAACAACGACAATTGAATTCGGCTGAGATTCTAACCTCTACCTGACTTCTTGAGTCGGTGAGACTACCGATATTGTAATCACAATGAACCGTTAGCACTTAATACAGCTGATCGTAGAGGACTACACATCAATTATGTCCTAACTGGAAACTCTCAACTTAAAATATTAAACCGGTAGTTAAATGTAGACACCATGGAACCTTTCAGATTAGTTGCCGGATCCAAGAAGCCATTTTACTTAGATAAGCAGTCGGAATTTTCTTTATCAAAATATATATATTTTTAAATAAGATAAAAGTATTAGGTATACTAATTTATATTCTTTGAGTACGAAATATGTTAAAATATATTTTTATATATGTTGATCACACTACCACGAGAAATAGCAACGTCATGAACGAATTAATTTGGTAACATAGCTTTTGAGGAATGGGACACAATTGATCAAAATTAGTATAGCCATTTAAAAGAAAATAAACTTGTTATGTTTGTTTCTTTAGCACCATGTTATACGTTATACGCTTATTTAATAATCACGCTATTGGTTTCATGGTTTATGAAGGCCATATTTAAGAGAAGTGTACCAGAATTTTCGTGGAAGTAGAGTGGCAAACCACTTTGAAAAAAAACCATTCTCAGTACACTCAACTGAGATTCGAACCTCGATAGAACAGCAAGAACAGTTCTACAGCAATTTTAAAATTAAAAAAATATTTTAAATTGAAAAAGTACTGAAATGATCCAAATTTTGATTTTATCAAGTGATTAAATAAGAAAACTTCATTTCTAAACTTTTTTTTGTTCAATCGTAATCTTATGTATAATAATAATAGGCTCTTAAGAGGGAATCTTTGTGGTTACTATTTATTTTATATTTCTGGCGCTAGTGCCTGTTTTTGTACCAAACCCAAAAAATAATTATCAGTTATATTGAATAAAACTTAATTCTTTAAATAAAATATGATATGCATATTGGTCTAAAGTTAATTTTTAGTACTACCACAATTCTTATTCTTTAAAAATGAAGACATTTGTGAATAACCAGACAGTACTCTGGTTTGAGCAGCGGTCGTCTTACCTTCTTGTGCGTCGCTGTCCCACTGTATGGCGTAGTTCACGGCGTCGACACGCTGGCTGCGGCTCATGCGCACACCCAGCCCTGGAAACACATCTATCCTAAAGGCGTAGCTCTTGGTGAAGTCATCGAGGATCACCAAGAGGTCGTTGTTGATTTCCCTTCCCTCCTCGGCCAACCTTCGACCCTCATCCCCGGATGACTCGTCCTGGCCTCTGGTCCGCTCCAGTCTCAACCACCCACCAAGCAGGTCCACGTGGGTGGGACGTGTGGACGTGAGGTTCTTCAGACCTGCCACAAGTTCTCGCTTGAGACACGTCATCAGAAGGTCAGCTTGATCCTCGTTCGGTGAGGTCCTTAGAAGATCTGCAGTGCCGCACTCATCCATATCGGGGGGCCGTTCTGATTCGTCTTGTTGGTTGACGACGACCTGGGGGTGCTCCGTCGTGTACTCGGGTGGTCCGTCGGGGCCCAACGGTGAGTGGGAGCTGTTGGTGTAGGACACCCACAAGGTGAGTTGCTTATCCCCGGGGCTCAGCCCTTCTTTGCTGAGTTGTTGCAGTCTCCAAGTGGCTTTGCTAGCCAGACATAGAGCCAAGGTAGACCACAACAAAAACATACCTCTAGTCCACCAATGAACACTCAAGAGGAACGTCATGGCTGCTGTTCTGATAAGCCTAGATGGGACCTCTGGTACCAACAATCTACAGAATGCGGTTTGCGTCTGAATGTCGTCCGTTCGGTTTTGACTGCGCTCCCTGAGGCTCCTCTTCAATTAACTTCCCTCAAAGGTCTACTATGAATCTTTATAGCACTGGAATCCGCCAAAAAACTTATTTTACGCTAGTTTTAACTCTGTTTTTTTTCTCCCACATCCATCCGTCAGCGGTAGCCCTCTGTATTTTTACTCTGCAATTGTCTATTCATTTTTTTCCCTCTACCTCGGAAATTCTGTGCCTACTTCCATTGTTTATTTGTCCCAGTTTCTTGTTTTAGTGATTCAACTCACATTTCTCTAGGAGAAACGTGTACAGATCAGCTAATATACGCGAGATTTAAAATAATAATAATATTTTCATCCACGTTTTATTTACCTATAACTTACGTATTCCGACATACTTATTAGAAGAAGATTTATAATTTCATGCTCTAATAATATAATTTATAATTTCTTTTTTCCTTGAACCGTTTTCGAATAAGCGCAGATTAGAAGAAAAAAATTGACATCTAGATTAGGCTTATTTCTTTGTCGTGTTCGTGCAGAAACGCTCGAATGAGCAAACGGCATAGATTACTGTAACCGCACGATCCGCCATGAGAAGTAGTCCCTTCTGTTCGTGACAGCGTTGACTGTCGTCATTGCCCAACGAGGCCTACCGGAAGCTCAGTCTCGGTACTAGAAGGCACGTGGTCTGTGTACAGACGTACAGGTGTTGTCTGTGGCCATCCATCGGTCGTCTCCATGATGTCCATGATACGTGCAGAGTCCGGCGCGATGCGGTCCTGTTAGATGCTCCCCTCTCAACCCCCCCACCCTTCTTTGGTTGACCTGGAAAAAAAGTGGACTGGATTCAGACTAGGAAGTGTAATAAACCAGCGGCGATTGTATCGCATTCCCTCTCAGGTACAGTGTGGGTTTCATAAGATGGTATGTATAGTGTGATCTTTATACGATGGTAGGTATGATATGACTTTCATACGATGGTATGTATAGTGTGATATTCACACGATGGTAGGTAAAGTGTATTTTCCATACGATGGTAAGTATATGATCTTCACAAAACTATTTTAGATCATATTATATTATTCAACAGTTACTTCTGACAGGTAGTACCAATTATCTTATCTTACTAATATTATAAATGCAAAAGTTTGTGTGTTTGGATGTTTGTTGCTCAATCACGTCAAAACTACTGAACAGATTCGAATGAAACTTTGTAGGTAGGTAGGTAGGTAGGTAGAGTATGTCCTGGAATAACATATAGGACTATTCCCAACCTTTGATTTTACATTAATTTTACAATATTAATGTTTAAACTTTTCGTATATAAGAGATATATTGTGATTTTAATTTTACGAGTAAATATGAATGTGATTATATTATTATTATTAGAACCGCGTCTTACTACCCGTTCAGGTTATATTATATATGCGAAAGTTTGTGTGTTTGTATGTTTGTTACTCAATCACGCCAAAACTGCTGAACGAATGCGAATGAAACTTGGTACGTAGATAGAATATGTCCTGGAATAGCATATAGGACTATTCCCAACCTTTAATTTTACATTAATTTTACAATACTAATGTTTAAACTTTTCGTCGGGCGAAGCCACGACGGGTAACAGCTAGTAGTAAAATAATAATGTCACCACGTTTTGCCAAAATAGTCAGCAAAAAAACACCTTATTGGGTCTAAAATTTATATTATAAACCTAACGTCTCACAATGCTTATCTAATGTTCTTATTTTCTTAACATACCGTAAAGTGGTACAGCTTTGACACGCGGAAATAAAAAATATTTAAAATGCAACTACTCCCAGAACTTAGCAGTGATTTCCTTATTTTTAAAATCGTTTAATGCAGAATTGCATTAGCTTTCAGAATATATACCCGCCTCGGTGGCGTAGTTGGCTAACGCGCCAGTCGTGTTGATCCAGACCACCAAGGACGGGGAGATCGAGGTTCGAATCTCGATCGGGTGAACTGAAAGTGGTTTTTCCTAAATGGTTTTCCACTCTCCCTCCACGCAAATGCGGGTTCACTACCTCTAAATTTAACCTTCCCAATTCCTAACCCATTAGTGTAATTAGAACTTGAGCGTATAAACCGAGCGGGTAGTAAGACGCAGTGCTAATAAATAAATAAATTTCAGAATATACACATAGATATATTATATTATGAATGGTTTAGTAACAGGAATTTTTTTCCTCCGTTGCCAAAAATAACTGCAAAAAATTTCATACCCCAAACTTTTATGGGCCCAGGTCATGCCACAACATGTATCGTAATTTTAAGTGTTTCATCTTGTAGCTTGGCTTATTAGCATTATTTTGGTATATTGGATACCTTTTTAACCATGTGAAAATAAACAATCTTACCAAAAGTTTACAAAGTGGTGATTTTTTCGCAAAAGTGGGGCTACTATGAACATGCACTTTATTGGGGGGAAAAAATATATATTTTGTGGAAGATATTATTTTGTTCTTTTCTCTGTTGCAGAAATGAACATTGGATTGTAATAGTGTAGTTTTAAAAAGATTAGTACTGTTTCACTGTGTGTTTTAGTGTATTTGAACATGGTGCACAAATACAGGTGTAAGCTCGGTACCCGGCACTATAAAGATTTCAGTGAATAATAGGCAGAAATTGCTGTTCAAAACAGTAAGTAGTAATCCCTAGTGGTTAATTTGAAAAACATTATTAGGTACCTTTAGTTTTCATGATATTGTTTATTTTCTTAAAACGGGTCACTTTAGCGAGTCCAAAATTTAGGCATTTTCCCTGAGAGAGTGAATTTTTTGAGTATCACTTAGATTTTCAGATATTTTTTTCAATGTAATACAGCTTTTTTACTACTAAAAAAAGCACTTTATTGCATATCTAAACCTATTTCCTAATGATATATGATTTTTTTCAAAGGTCAATGTCAGTTTTTAGACATTGGCGGAGATAAAGGACCGTAACCGTCACTGAAAATAATTTAACTCAAAGAATTTTATTCCAATGTGTTCATAACAGCCCCATCTTTATATTGAATGTGTCAAAGTTGTCCTCATTCATTCTACTACTACAGTTATTACTGGTTTAAATGAGTGTATCACAGTAGTCCCACTATAGTTGGGCTACTGTGAACATGCTCTTTTTTTTTAAACCCATGAGCCCAAAAATAAAACAAACATGCACATCTTGTGTGTATTAGAGCCCTGTACAAGTAAAACCAAAATTGTTAGATTATTAACAATACCTGGGGTTTTACATGAAAATTACCAAAATATTGTGTCAAAGTAGCCCCACTTTACAGTATTATAGTAGCGATATTATTTGTATTTATTTTTTATTTTCAATCTGACACGTGTCTCCCAACAGTCATGAAGGCGTTTTTATAATATAAATTTTAGGATGAATATTCAAAGCATTGCAATATTTTTTTAATGGATAGGTATTACAGTCACACACAAGAAAACAGATATTCACTAATATATGTAATCTAAAGTAACAATGAAACCAAAGTGACTAGAAATTGCTTTTAGAAAAATAATATAAACTCTCCAAATCGTTAGTTTTTGCTATGAAAGAAAAATGGAAAACACTATTTATTATTTTGTTTAGTAATCGTAAGTAATAAATATAATCACCTTTGTTAATGTATTTTGTAAGAAACAGGTCTGAGATTTTTTGATTGTAGAATACACCATAGGTTTGTCAGTATTACTTCATATAGAGTAAAAGTATATGTTTTTTATTTATATGATGTATTGCATCTTAATACAATCTCATAGACCTAAGAACTAACCTATTAAGGTAATGTTATGGTAATTATTAGCTATAACATATTACATTAGGGATGTATCCTTTGTTAATAACAATAATAGTGTGATGGTACAAATAACCAAGCTATTACAGCTGTTAAGTAAGGTCAGAGCCGCATCTAAATATCATATTCTTTAAATTGATAAACTATACCTGGACATGAGAATCGAACCAGGGACCTTAGCATTATTACGTAAATTATATTACATTACAACTGAGCTATTAAGGAGTCCTCCCGTGGTGAGGGTTATTCTTCACTAATAATATAGTAAAATCTTACCAATGTTTACCACAAAATTATATGTTATTATTTTATAAAAGGTCCTTCTTGAACCCACAACTTCACACCTTTTTTTTTTAATGACATTTTACTTAAAACCCGCCCATGTTATCCACACACGCCTAATATTACAAACCCAAATAGAACACCAATAACTTGAATACGTGTGTCTGACGGCAAGCTTAAAATAATATTTTGAATATTTTGAATATTAGAGACACCTCCTTAGATCGAACCAGCGTTCCTATATCTCTTAGCCACCTATATGCTCACTACAAATATTGTTATGTTGTTTTAGACCATTAGGAGGCACCCCAAATGTCTCTGCCTATTTCTCATTCACATTTTTCATCGTGGGTAGATGATTTTATACTAATTAGAAAATCTCAAACACAAATTAATTTAAATTAGTTGAAAAATGTCACCTGGACACTGGGATAGAAACAAGGACATTGTCCCGTGTCCAGGTGTGATTTTTCAACCATTTTAAATTGATTGAATTGTGTTCTTGTCCATTCGGACATCCCCGTAATTACAACTATCTGCGACTTGTGTATTGATACTCATTTAAACGTTAAATTAAAACTAAAAAATAGGCTTGGCTAGAAACAAATTGATGTAGCCTGGATAATAATAATTGTTTAAGGTTTTGGTGTTTCTTTAGCACCGCGTCTTATATTACCCATTCGGGTTACACGCTTATAAACCAATTAGGTTAATGATGGTTTTAGAGATTAGGAAGGTAAATTTATAGGAAGTGTACTAGCATTTGCGTGGAGGTAGAGCGGAAAACCAATTTAAAAAATCCACCCTCAGGACATATAATTGAGATTCAAACCTCGATCTCCCCGTCATTGGCAGTCTATTCTATTGCGAGAGTAGCACGTTAGACCAAGCGGGTTTTTGGTAATATTAATAACCTATACTAAATCAATTAATTTGTTGTGACTAACACGTTTGTAATAGTGACGCATCACTTTCAGGAAGATAGAAACAGACGAACGACGCTACGAGTTTATAGTCTACCTGTGTGTTATTCGAGGTAGATATTTCTCTTCTTCCGGTGGTACAGATTACACTACTCCTGGTCCGATCTTGACTTTCCTTCACTCGGGATCTGATGTTTCCACTGAGACTGCCCTCGGAGGACTAGCGCGGACAGAACAGTGGTCCGCGGAGACGGGAACCACTTCCCCTTCCTCAGACGGGTTGTTCTGGTTGATGGACCACCGCGATGGTCGAGGGGTTGGGGCCACTATCCCACTTCTCACGCACCACTCCCTTCCTTACGTATCTCATTCGAGGCCCGGGATTTTCGGCCAACTAGAAGACTTTTCCGGTAAACACATTTCCCAAATGATTAAGGTGGAAGGCTAGGAGCCGTGAGAAAAGTCCGGTGTTTTTACTGTTTTTATGGCAAAACTTTTTTTTACGACAAAATTAATCAAATATTTCTCTAGCAGAAAAGATAGCTTAATTATATTCACATTCTGAAATCAACAAAACTTTAATATCTGTCATTAACATACTAGCATTAGATGATAAACTTTTTAAATGAAGAGAAAAAACTATCATTAAATTTTAAGCCACCCTTGATAGATATTCAAGAACTGTTGATATCAACATGTAAATAACATTAAACTCTATGTTTATACTGGAGCAATATTTGATTTATTTTGACCAAAAATGTTTTGATATAAAAACGTTTTTCCCTCCACTCCAACCTTAAGAGAGGAATATCCAATAAATCTGTCTCGGTTAATCTTTTCCTTTTACTTTTAAAACTAGTAACCTAGCGTATAACACGAACTGGTATTAAGACGCGGTGCTAAAAAAAATATGTTCAGAAACAATTATTTTTATTTTTATTATTTGTGCACCGCGTCTTACTACCCGTTTGGTTTAACAGTATATTTACATTATTGTCTTGGAGATAAGGAAGTTCGAATTTAAATAGATTCCACCCACATTTGTGTTTAGGGGGTGTGGAAAGCCATTTAGGACAAAATCACTCTCAGTATAACCGGCTGGTATTCGAATACCTCATTAATGGCAGTCTTGTCAATTCCGAGAATAATGCCTCAGAGTTTATACCAAGTGTCGGCAACTGGTCGATTGAGATCGACCAGCCGATTTCATGGTAGTTTCCACCCATCGCGTAAGAAAACTATATTTCCATTAAAAGTCTGTCTAGTTTTGAGTCTTTCACACTCGCAAATATATCAAGTATTTCAAATAACATTTGAGTGATCAGCCTTGTTCAGTCATAATAGGTAATGTTATGAGGAAATTAAATAGTTTAATATGAAAATATACATTATAGTTTTTTTTTCTAGAAAGGTGGGGACAAAAGTATTGTGAGGACATATTGAATTTAAGGAATAAATATAAAAAGTATGGACAAAAAAAAAGTAGAGTGGGGAAAGAATGTACGATCGCAGGACCTTGGCTAAGATTATGATATAAGTCTATCGGGGCTCAAAAAGGCTGCTGACCTCTGCCTTAAACTATGCGATCACCAAAACAGGTAACGCAAAGGTTATTACTCACTTGATATATGTATTCTTTTATTTAAGGTAATTAATGTGCACTTTCTTAACTGAATGATTAAATTAACACACGAGAATTTCTATGAGCGAGAGCGAAAGGGCCTACCAATTTTGCCGGGAAAAGAATCTTCACATAACTATCAGGGGTCTTTTACATGCCACAACTGACATTGGACCAACGCCTTTACTTCCCCTCCGAAGAAAGTTGTGCTACAAATTTTTATCGCTCAAGAAACACACGTAAACCTCAGCTGGGTTTGTTTGGGGAAATAACTTTCTCGGAAAATTCGTAGGACCTTTCACTCTCACTCATAGACATTTCTTGTGTACTGATATAATCATTAGGTTCAGAAAGTGCACGTTAAATACCTTAAATAATCAATAATTTGGTATAGTCCTGTCATCCACCTACGGTGGAGTTTTGGCCCTTTTTGCTTTGGTAGTAATAGGTGACCTGGCGGTCTAGGGGTAAGGTGTCGGACTTCTATGCTGGGGGTCCGGGGTTCAAACCTTGGTCTCGGTACAGATTTATCTGATTGCCAAACCCTTCCCTCACCTCTGACAAGACGTGTATTAATCACAACTTGTGAATGTGTGGAATGCCAGGCCTCCACCGTGGTTCGGATTTCACGTTAAACTGTAGGTCCTCCATTTCATCTCACAATCACCCTACGATTACACATTAGCGTAAGTGCGTATAATCCGAAAGGGTAGTAAGGCGTGGTTCTGGTAGTAATAGTAATAATAATAATAAAATTAATAATAATAATAATAATGCTTTGGTAATTATGAATATATAAATGCAACTGCTGCTACTTGTACACGTGTACTCATCACACCACCGATATTGAAGCCCAACTGCTAGATGGAGGAAAAAAACGATTCTACCAACTATGGGAACACATCGTTAACATGCTCGCGTACATGCTATATACAAGTTTGGAAACTCAGGTCACAGCGAGCAGAATAACGAACACGTTCTTTGAAAATATTCGTGAATATGTTTTGTTCGGTGTTCTTTTCTAATCTGGACACGGTTTTAGATCACGTGATCACCGGTGCGGGTGAATGTATAGGTCTACTGGGTGGAAAATAATATGTCGAATATATAAACACTAACACAACTACATTCCGTTTTTGGTGGAAGTCTTACCTTGACAGGTTCCACTATGGCCTTATCATAAATACTGCATCATAGTGGAAACAAACAAAGTAAGCTTGTTAACTTTAAGGGTAAACGAATTGTACATTACTCAGGTTTAGCTCAGAATCAAACCAGGCTTTATCAAACATTTGTTTGGTGTTAACCAATAGGATACTCTGCCAGTTTTAAGGTAGGAGTGTAGGAAAGGTGATTTAAGGGCAGTGTTTTAGCGGTTTTCATAGCAAAGCTTTCATTTTTGACCAAAATAAATGTTTTTACAGCAAAATATGTTTTAACCAAAATAAAATATGATATTACTTAAAAACAAACATAGAGTTTAATTTTATTCACGTGGTAATATCAACATTTCTTGAATATTCATCATTAGCATAACAACAGATGATAAACTTTTTAACTGAAGAGACAAAGTTGAATTATTTGATTCACTTTGACCAAAAAAAGGTTTGACATAAAAACTGCAAAAATTCTGCCCTTTACCTGCTTTCCCTACACTNATCATAATCATCATCATCATCATCATCAACTGTTTCCAGCCTGTGGCCGGGCCAGTTTAGTAAAATGCCTCCATCTTTCTCTATCTTTCCACCATTTTTCCTACTTTGATTGCTCCAATTCTTATCCTCTCACATGCACACTTTCTTTAATCTGTTCCTCCCTTCTCCTTCTTGGCCTCTCTTGCAGTGTATTTCCTACATACTTCATTTGAATAATTTTCTTTGGCATCCTCTCTTTTTCCATCCTATAGAAAGATAAAACATAATATGTTCAAGAATCAATGTTTGAGGAAAAAAACGTTATTTTTCGTGGTAAGTTTCTCACCAAACTTGAAACACTTTTGAATTGAATGGGAAATAACAACCCACCCAGTCACGGTGTTTTATTTCGTCTGCAACGTTTCAAGAATTCTAGGAACTTATCTATCTGTCCTTGACCTACTGTCTCAGTTGTCCACAGCCGTGTCACATAAAAAGAGAATCGTACTACTGGTTTTGTTTTCGGCGTCACTACGCGCTTCCATTTAGGCCCACGAATTTCATTGTCTATTTTACCTGGTCCATCAGCTTAGTGTCCACTCTATTTTAACGACTCAAATCATTGTTTGGAGCATAATGGGGAGATTTATATGTTTAGTTCAATTCTCATAGAAAGAGCCCTTTAAAAATACTAACTTTTTAGTTTGTGATCAACATGATTGATAACGTTTCACTATATTATTAGTGTTATTTTATAGATATAGATAACATCTATCAAACGCGATAGTTGCAGATTCCGTGACTTGACGTATGAGTACGTGAAAGTAGCTAAAGTAGCTTTTATAACTGTCATCCATTTTCTTTCCTATGAAAATTGGACTGTAGACGAGTGTTTCATAACTAATTTTACTAAGGTATGCTCAGGATCTTATAGTCCAAGCGTACTAAGTGTCTTAAAATGTTTGTTTGAAATTCTTTGAGCATTTAAAGTAGTGTACAATTTGGTTAACTATGCTACTATAGTAATATGTAGCCCAAATATATATATCCCCACTAAGAATAGTCACCATCCATTTAAATAATAGCTGTCCCTCTAAGCGTTCAAGTCACCATCACTTGAACATTATTTTGGCTAACGTCACCAGTTTTGTTATTTTTAATATGTTCAAAATGAGTTATCACTCCCTCACTAATAAATAAAGATTCACTAATTATATTTAATTATTATTTATTTATATTTTATACACTTTACAGATAGGTATATTTGTTATATCAATATTTAGAATGTTAAGAATTTTTTCTCCCGTTTTTTCACCGCGTCTTAGTATCCGTTCGGGCTACACGCGTTCATTAATTACAATAATTAAAATAGGGGGATGAGTACGTTAGAATCTCAAAGGAAATGTATCGCAAAGAGATTGGGAACATATTTAGGGGAAACTACCCTCACTACAATCGACCGAGATTCGAACTACAATCTCCACGTTTCCGGCATTCGTGTCTAATTCAAAATAGACGCGTTAGATTATGCAAACACTGTAGCTGGTGTTTAAAAAACATTAAAGAATTTAGATTATTGTAAGAGTTTAGAATTTTTTTTACCATATTACCGTTGCTGTAATAACTTAGTTACCCTGAGCTGAATTAGACTGAGTCCCAGAATATTAAAGCCTAGTAAATAAAGTTCATAGAACATATTTTGTTTATAATACTTCACGTTATATCTAGATGACTTCCGCATAGTTCAGGCCTGGGAAAATATCTTGGCTAAAGGGCTGCATTGAGAATTAAAACACAATAACAGGCCGCCAAATAAACTACTATTTTTTCTGTAGATGCAACTTACTAGGCCTATACGTACAAATAAGTGGTACGGTGCACCACACAAAGTCAAAATTAAAAGAGAATTGTAAGAAACATTGATATATGATAATAAATGCCTAATATTAACATGTTTAATCAACACGATGTTTTTTCCTGTAACTAAAAATAATTGCAGTACACATTACGTGCTATACATCAGTTGAATAAATTAAAATTTGATTAAACTCATTCAACTCTAATTTAAAGTTCGTGAAAATACTGTATACCTGTGTTCTCCCACTTTTTCCGAATCCCTCACTAATCCTAACAATCTTCAATCCCAATTAGTACGGACTAACAAGGTTCTAGTGTGTAGGTTTATCAATAGCTACCTGCATTTATCGAGAAAAAAAAGTAATGCTTTGAAATTTGTCGGAATCAAGAAACTTATAAAATGTACTGTACATATTTCTTCGTGACGCTGTAGTTTTCTTAGCCTGGGATTACACTGCAGGTCTATCATCTCAAGTTTAAGTTCACTTGTTGATTTGGGTTGAAAAGTATATACTTACATTTTAATTTTTTTTTTTAAATCGTAGATGGATATTTTCAGCTTGTGGACCGCATAAAAATACGTGTTGGGCCGAATTTGCCCAGAGCTGGTATGGTCCTTGGGTTAACCCTCAACACCGGCTGAAAGCCTCTCTAAATTGAAAATGCGCTGTGTTACCGTGCTTTCCTAGAAAACGCAATGGAACTATATTCCACCTCCTACAGGGGTCCAATCTGTCCTAGACACAGTATTGACTTCCGCTTTAAGTCCCAAAAATAATCTCACGTCTCCACCACAGCCACTCGTGGTCTAGACCCCTTGATAAGATTTCATTTCCCCCCACGGATGACATCAAACTTATGTAAGTAATACAGCTCAAACCAGGTGCATTTTTCTGCGATCTATTAAAAAAAAAAACAGTGGAAAAAATGTAATTGTTTTACCATAACTAAGCTTATCCCAATTTTGCCATTGTCAAATGAAGAATGGAAAAAAAACCAGTCCTATGAAGTTTTTAGTTTGGACGTAATCCTATACTGATTTTCACGGTTAATCGAGTCGTGAGATTTACATTAAGTGATATGTCTCCATTATAATATTAGATTTACAAAACAAGAAACTAGTTTAGAGGAGAATTTTTAGCTGATTAATATAAAAAACCTAATTTAATTAGAGCGTCGAAAGCTTGCACCCTTGCATTAATTAAATTGCTTAGCTAATTATTCCAATTTATATTTATTTATTTTTTATATTTTTAGCACAATGTCATCTTCAATTCGATGTAAGAAATATCTCCGTGATAGCTGAGATATTATAACCTGAATGAGAGTAACCTCTAGGCCAGTGGCTCCCAATCTTTTCTAGATGACGCCCTCATTGGTAGATAATAATATCCCCAAGCCTCCCCTCACCATTTTTTGGGGAGAGTTGTAAGAAATATCTTAAAATTTATTTTTTCTAGTCTCTTGTTTATCTTATACAAAAACCAATGTAATACTGGAACTTAATACTACAAATAAAATGACTGAAAACTAGTTTGAAGGTTGGCACGGTTTAATTTTTATAATTTCTTGGACTATTGAGTTTTACAACTGGTAGGTAGTGCCAGCCAGCGTTGCCAATATCTCAAGAAAAAAAATTATCTTACTTTGGAAAAGGGATTGAATTAAATAATTATCTTCAATTCTTGGCTGTTTTTTTCAACGCTATTTCCAAATCATTCCAAGACAGCCCCCCCATGGAGGCGCGCCCATAGGTTGGAAACCACTGCTCTAGGCAAATGGGTGTATTGAGGGTTGCATGCTGCCCCGTCAACTGTTCTTAACGATGAATTACCGGATGAGCGACCAACTTTGTCGATTACAATCACCATCAGAAACAGTACATACCGTTGAGGAGGGAGAAAAGCAGCAAGAAATGTTTTCTCTGGCACATATGATCACTCCCTCATCACACACGCGCAGTATTCAAATAGAGCGCTTAACTATCTAATATAATTAGTGAATGGCAACATGAAATTGATATTGCGTGTGATTGGCAGAACTGGCTATAGGAAGCAGAGCGATGAGTAGAATACTAATCTCGTTTATAATCTGTGTTTTTTTAAATTTAGAAACTTGACACAACTGCAGTGTCATTAACAAGAAGGAGGAAGATAGTGAGGGAAAGAATGGATTACATCAAAACTTTATTTTTATTTTTTTATCTGAGACAGACGTTCCCCTGAATACAGGTCTCTCGCAATTATTGCGGTAGTCACTTTTTTTTTAGCACCGCGTCTTACCACCCATTGGGGATGTACGCATATGTAGACTATTTTACATCCGTTACTGTTTCCAGCCTGTGGCATGGGTCGGTTTTTTGTTCAAGCCATATATTTTCCACGACCAGCCTGCTAGGCCTGTCGTAGCTTCATATGTCTTATAATATAACTTAAGACTAGGGCAGGCACAACATCCAGTCTCCAGCCGTTAATTTATCACCGTGAAAGGGTAAACCCACATTTCACCAATGATACTTTTTCGGCCTTGCCAGGATTCGAACCCGGGACCCCTAGCAGCTCAGTATACAGACACGCTACTGACTGAGCTAAGGTGTTAGTTATGTAGACTATTAATTAAGCTAATGTGTTAGGGATAAGGTTGAATTTAGAGGAAGTGTGTCAGCACTTGCGTGAAGGTAGAGTAGAAAACCAATTAGGACCAAAAAACTCAGTGCACTTGATTGGGATTTGAACCTTGATCTTCCAGTCATTGGCAGCCAAGTTTATTATGAGGGTGACGCCTTAGACCAAGGGTTCTTGAACTTTTTTTTTAAACCGAAGGAACCCTTAAAACATAAAAGGTTACATGTTGACGTTGTCATAAATATTATGAACATTCAATTACGTCAGCTAAATTTTACAAGTATAAAACAAACAGAAAAACATCACATGTTCTGGCTGCACCTTTGGAAACTGTCCTTTATTACAATTTGAAAAAATTTCCACTCCTACTAATTGATACTCTTTTATAACTTATAGTGTTAGAAACAAAAAAAAAAATTATAAAGTTGTCTCATGGAGCCTGAAATAACTATGGAGGAGCCAAAGAGCTTCGCGGAGCACAGTTTTAAAAACCCTGCTTTAGACCATGCGGCCACTGAAGCGGGTGGGATCAATGTTTAAATTTTGAGGTTAACTTTCATACTTCGTTGACACATACCATCGATTAAGTCAAATCTGCGACTTTTAATCTTAGTTTTCATTGTTTTGAGTAAGGATGGTCTGACACCTTAGCTCAGTAAGTAACATGCCTGCCTACTAAGCCAAGGGTACAGGGCTCGATTCCCAGCATGGCTGAAAAATGTACAGTTGGTGAAATTGGGGGTTCTCCTTTGACAGTGATAAATTAACGATCAGGGGGTAGGTGCTGCGTTTCTTATTGATTTAAGTTAGTTTATAAGTCGTGTGCTAAAATATTAGTTGTTTTATAAAGAAGTATAAATTCCAGGAGGACTACAAAAAAATCGCACTACGATGCGACGTTTGATTCCAGCTGAGCTAGTTTAAACTGTACCTGTGAATGTTTTCATCACTCAGTAGAACATTTATTGTCCAGGAAACCCGCTTCAGTGGCCGAATGGTCTAGAAGGCGTTATTCTCGTGTTATACTGGTTTTTTAATGACGGGGAGATCAGAGTTCAAATCCTGGTCGGATCTGCTGAGGGTGTTTTTTTTCCTAAATGGTTTCCCACTACCCTTCCACGCAAAGACGGGTAATCCTTCCTTCCTCATCCCTAACCCTTTAGAGTATTTATTATATATGCGTATAACCTGAACAGGTATTAAGATGCAGTGATTGAGGAGTATAATATATATTCCCGGTATAAGCATAAATATATTTCCCATGTGAGGTATGTAGAGAAAAATCTATGTATGAGACTTCAAATGGGAGCCAAGTGATGGCGAATATAGTACAGGTACATTATTATTATTATCATCATTATCATCATTATCATCATCATCGTTATTATTATTATTATTATTATCACCGCGTTTTACTACCCGTTCAGGTTATACACACTTACGCTAATGTGTAATGGTAGGGTGATTGTGAGACGAAATGGAGGACCTCCAGTTTAACGTGTGATCCGAGCCACGGTGGAGGCCTGGCATTTCCTCACATTCACAAGTTGTGATTAATACACGTCTTATCAGAGGTGAAGGAAGGGTTTGGCAATCAGATAAATTTGTGCCATGACCGAGGATTGAACCCCGGACCCCCAGCACAGAAGTCTGACACCTTACCCCTAGATCACCAAGCCACCTAGTAGTACAGGTATAGTTTTAACAAGGTATACTTACCTTGACAACACTTCACGCCACGCCACTGTTTACATACGCACACAGGCCAAACCCCCTCCCCTTTCGACACCAAACTTAGAGGAGTTAGACCTGAGACACACCTAATGAAAGTTTTCGGAAAAACTTGATTTCCGAGTCTCGACTAAACCTTGACCTGACCTGACGACCTTAAAAAATTGACTGAATTTAATTTTTACAGTTCCGCTTGCCTAATTTATGCTAGCTAATGGTATAGTAGAATTTTGGTAGGAAGGAACTTTTAGAAGATACAATTTTTTGTTTTTTGCAGCCAACACTGATAACATTTTGCTAATTAATATTAGCATTTAAAAAAAAAATGACAATTTGAAATTACATGACTTTACTAATATGATAGTTGTTTTAGCAGTTAGCTTTATAATAAGCCTAATTATCAAAAAAGTTTCTTCGTATCAAAACTAGACTAAATATAAATAGTCAAAAATACACAGTCCAGTATTAACACTAAGGACCTTATCTGACCCCTATAAAATCAACTAGATCTACTTTTATGTATTCATACGTCAAGTCATGTGATCTACAGATGTCACTTTTGATATGTATATTATCAATACCTTTAAAATAATATTGATAAAATAGTATAATATTATAAATTTTGCCCGTAAAAAAGAATTGTAATTTTTAAAAGGTCCTTCCTATGAAAATTGAACTGTAATAATTATGTTGATTTTATTCAAATGTACCAATTCGCACCACGTCTTACAGCCCGTCCAGGTTATCAGTGTTTAGTTACGCTAGGGGATTAGGATTAAGGAAGCAGTCAGACAACGGCAGTGTTTTTCTTCCCAACTTCTGTTCCAAGCATTATGGGTATTTTGGTCGGGTCAAATTACATTTAGTTTGGCGATTAAAACGTCAGAATTTGCTGAATCAGTGAAGTTTTTTCTTGCACTGCATCTTACTACCTATTAAGGTTATACGCATATGTACTAATTACGTTACTCGGTTAGGGATAACGAAGGTTGAATGTAGAGAAAGTGCGCCCACATTTGAGTGAAAAGAGAGTGGAAACCATTTAGGAAAAAATACCCTCAGTACACTCGACCAGGATTCAAACCCCGATCTCCCTGTCATCGGTAGTCTAATCTATTATGAGAGTGACATCCTAAACCATGCGGCAACCGAAACAGGTTCAGTAAAGTAAAAAGTAGACGGGTGCTTTGGGAGATGAAAAATAAAAACTACCATAACCGATGGCTTGTGGATAGAGAGTGCTCCCGGCTATCTGAAATTATTGAAGTAACTTTTTTTCCCCCCAGAATTATGGTACTTTACTTCTACATTAACCGGCCACGTGGTGTAGTGTTCAGTGCACCTGAATACGAGCTTAGGGGTCCTGGCTTCAATTCCCAGCTGGTACCTTGAGTTTACCCCGAAAGACCGAAAGAAGAATTACCCCAACGGTTACCAGGGTTTGGTTAGTTAGACTTAAGATAGGTTGTGTCTCCACTGGTTCCAAACCCTCATACTCACTATCACCATCACCTCATCTTATCGGGATAGGGTAAGAGCCTCCACGGAAAGGATGTACGATTAGTACACTCAAGCGTTCCTGGGTAGTGGTACATTTTTACTGGCTAATCTTCCCTATACTGGGCTGCGATTGATGCAGCCCAGACGCGCAATATTACTATTATTACTTCTACATTGATAATTGTGAACTTAAAGCCTAATCAAATTAATACATCCAAACAATGGAGACGTATGGAAGAGCGAGAACTATTATCCCCTTTAATTGTTTTAATATTCAATGTGTTTTTTCTTCATATGAATAGGGAAATTCAGCGCAATGTATCCTTTCCAAGTAGATGGTATTTGTTTGAGAGCTTTCCGGTTAGTTTTCGGTAGTTTATTGACAACTGACTGAGTTCACGTTTCCATACAACCTAGTCTCTGTTTGTGAGCAGCGTTTTTTTTTAACTGTGGGAGATTCTGTTTTATTAAACCTGTTTTTATATTCTGAGTCACCAGCCATTTACAGCAAGCCACTATTAATTTCCTAGAATTACGTCCCGTGTTCCAAATTTCATGTTTATTCTCTTTAAAAGGGTCACTTTCTCTACCGGAAATACAAGATTAGTTAGAAAAAAGGAAATTTAGAACACGAGACATAATTATATAAATCTAGTTCTAGGTATTTAGCGTGCGTGCACATCGGAACATCAACTTTAAATGTTGCGTGATTTTTGAACCGTGTACTCGTAAAACAAATACATTATTTTTATTTATTTTATATATAGAGTTTCATGCCATTGGGCTTGCCACCCAAAAGTACGTATTTAGATCCACACTTTTGGTAACATAGTTTAAGAAATCAGACTCGCAATATACTGGATAGCTGTTGGCAAGGGTTTTGAGGCTCGAATATAATTTAGGTGTACCAGAGGGTGGTTTTAACAACCCCTATCCCCTCCACTGTGACTGTAGTTCCTCTAAACTACCTTTTTCATTTCTTCCCCACAAATTAATCCGTTAGTAACAATGTGGTTAAAAGTAATAATAATAATAATATATTTAGCTCCGATGTCAGCACCTGAAGCTATTTATTTCATGTTCAATAAAACCCCGTTAAGTCCAAAACCCGGTAGTCCGAAATTTCGGATAATCTGAACACACTTTTCGGAAAATGGGGAGAAAAAATTAACTCAGGTGAAATATATTTTATTGGTTGACATAGTCTAAGTTAAATGAGAATAGTAAGAAACATTGATATCTGATTTTATATGATTAATATTTACATATTGTAGTCAACACAAGGGGTTTTCCTGTAACTAAAAATAATTACAGTACATATTACGTTTTATATATCAGTTAAATAAATTGAAAATTTATTAAACTCATTAAACTGTAATTTAAAATTCGAAAATACTGTATCTCTGTGTTCTCCCGCTTAATCCAAATTCTAGCTAATCCGAATAAGCTTAGGTCCCAATTTGTTCGGATTAATAAGGTCCTAGTGTATTTGAAGTGAACTTCATGAACCGACTGATTATATCATCACACGATATACAAACTAACTTAATTCTAGAACAAAAATAAAACCCACCCCTACCCTCGGGCGTTAATTCGTCACCGTGAAAGGATCAAGTCCCAGTTTCACCAATAATACATTATTCAGTCGTGTCGGGAATCGAGCCCGGTCTCCCTAGTTGAGAAGCCGCAGATTGTGTCAGGGGGGTGTCCAGGTTTGGGTCAAGGTAACAGGGTCACATGCCTTCACACACACACACACACACACACTTGTGACGACGTAACGCGAGTCGGGCAGGATACCACTTCACACTGACCGGGCCGGGGATACGTGACGTGTACAGACGTGTGGGTTTGGTGAGCGATTAGCACTCCTTTCTTGTATCTGAGGCTCAATCGGGTCAGGTCGCACGGGGAGGGATTTGTATACTATACTGTGGTACGCTTATGCCGGGATCACGATCAACTTAACGTTCACTTAAGGTTAACTTAACGTAAATTAACGTAAAGGCTCTTCTCGTGTTTTTAAATAGAAGCGATCACGATGCAGTTAACTTAACGTAATAGATGTCCTGGGAGGTCTTTCACATTAAATGAACGTTACATTAAGGGTGTCTCGTGATCTAGCCAGCCAATCATTATGCGAGTGACGTCACCGGGATATTTAGTAATTCATTTGTTGGTTTTATGACCAAGGTCTACTCTTTAGCTTAAGTTCTAGTGATCAGACATTGAAACAAAATAATTAAACTAAAATAGGAAAGCTAAGTTTATCAAAAATTTTTAACAATATATACCGGTATTTATTATGTCGATTGAAAACTGTAAACATTCCTAGATCATAACTTTACAATTGTACAAATCACAGATCAAAACACATAGGTATGTACTCTAGAATGCAGATGTTTGTCTCGAGTTGTTACGTTAAGCTACGTGAATCTTGATCACATATCTGTTTTCTTAAGTTAAGTGAAACTTAAGTGAACGTTACGTTAAGTTAAAGTTAAGTTGATCATGATCCCGGCATTGCACCCAGGGGTACAAGAGGGATTTCATTTAGCTGCATAAAACATTGACCATTTTAATTTATCTCGACACCTCGGGGAGAAAGTATTGTGATCGTAAAAAATCGAACTCGAGATTTTGATAACATGTAATATTTCAAGACTTCCTGAAACCGAAAAGTTGTTTTAGCATTTCCGTCTATCTGTCTGCACCTCGGGCTAAAGCCGAAACAGTTTTACCGATTGGACTAAAACTTGGTATCTGGGGTTTTCATAATGCCCCCAAAGGGTTTTTCGGAACTAACCTTAATTTAAGGGTAGTTTAATAAAGGACAAAAAGAGAAAAAATCGATTTACTCGAAATTCTCTATAGCAATTTTGATTAAACTGTGTATCTAGACACTATTTATCATTATAAACAAGATGGCAACTCTCATTTTATCATGAAAATTTTCCAATTTTGATAATTTATCCACAGCTATTTGAGACACGAAATAACTTATTATTGTAAAGTTGTAGTATTACTAAAGATACAAATCTTTTATTTGAAATATATTTTTATAAAATCAATAATTTCTGAGCTATTCGCAAATACATATACTTTTTAATTCAGATCTTTGAAAATGAATTTGATTCTTGCGCTCTTTGTTGGACAAAGATGTTTATATTTTCTTAATTCTTCTGTAACAGTGTTCCTAGTTCCTAATGTCATAAAGTAAAGTAACAGTGTATTTTATTTTATTTATGATTTGTCATGAAATGTTTCTACAGCAATGGATAGACCTATTACATCGTTTCACAAATCTTGTGAGTTTTTAGTAAATCTCTATTTTAAGATAACAGAGGGAGAAAGTCTGTGCGGTGCGCCGAACCAATTATTTTTATAATAGTAAGTTTGATAAACAAATTCAATGCAGATTTGGAATTTTATAAACATTTTTCTCCCTCTGTTTCAACATTGTTTAGCTTACCACTAAAGCTTTATTATAGTTTAGAAGGACCGTTTATACTTTACACTAGGGGTCAGCAGACTTTTTTTTTATATCGTGAGCAGTATGAGTTAAAAAAATTGGTGGGTCAGTTTGAAAATAATATCAAGCAAAATATTTCAACTTAATATTTCTCATACAGTAATTAGTTATTAGTCTGTTTTTATGAACACAACTCTTTGTTTTCTTAATTTTTTTTAGCACCGTGACTTACTTCCCTCTCGGGTTATATTAATTACTCTAGTGGAATAGGAATTGGGAAAGCTGACTTTAGAGGAAGTAAGCCCACATTTGCGTGGAGGGAGAGTGTATAACCATTTAGGAACCCCCACCTCCAGTTCACCCGACCGAGATTCGAACCTATATCTCCTCGTCCTTGTCAGTCTAGCCCAACACGAAATTAGCGCGCTAGCCAACTACGCCACCGAGGCGAGTTTTCCGATAGCTGCTTTACACAATAGAAGGTATTTATTTGTTTCATTTTTTATGAAGAGCTGGAAGGGATCATTTGGCTATACCGTCGGTCCGAAAAGGGGTACGTGACTGGAGAAAGTTTGAGAAACATTACTACACAACATTCATTTACGACCCTTCGTCCCTGGCCGCATGGCCTAAGGCGTCACTCTTGCAATAGACTAGACTGCCACTGACTCGGAAATCGGGGTTCAAATCTCTGTCGGTTGTACTGAGGGTTATTTTCTCTAAATTGATTTCCAGTTAACCTCCACACAAATTTAGGTGCACTTTATCTAAATTTAACTCTCCCTATCCCTAACTCACTAGCGTAATTAGTCTAGAATCCACGCTGGGTGTACTGAGGATTGTTTTTCCTACATGGTATAGGCTATCCCTTCATGAAAATGTTACTACATTTCCTCTAAATTGTACTTTCCTAATCACTACCCTATCAGTATAATTAAATGCGTGTATCCCGAATGGGCAGTAAGACGGGAAAGGAAAAAAACTCATCAAGCTCGCCATAGACTGAATCGCCGGCAACAATTTTTTTTCAGAACCGTGTCTTACTACCTGTTAGGCTATTCGCATGTGTACCAATTACGCTAATGAGCTCAGGCTATTCATATATGGACCAATTACGCTAATGAGATCAGGTTATTCGCACATGGACCAATTACGCTAATGAGCTCAGGCTATTCATATATGGACCAATTACGCTAATGATATCAGGTTATTCGCATATGTACCAATTACGCTAATGAGCTAAGGATGAGTAAAGTTGAATTTAGATGAAATGTACCCCCATTTACGTGGAAGGAAAGGGGTAAACCACCCTAAGTACACCCGACCGGAATTGAAATCCCAATCTCCCCGTCATCGGCAGTCTAGTCTATTGTAATAGTGACGCCTTAGACCATGTGACTCCCAAAGCAGATTTAACATATTCGAACCTCCACTGGGTGAGTTAAGTGTGCTTTTTCGTGTAATGTATCACTCAATATTTCACATCCCATTTCCTCGATAATGCGTTTGCACTTACTCTAAGTTATCCTCCTCATCCCTAATCCTTAGATTAAGTCGGTAATAGCCCGTTTGTGATTTTTTCAAATAAAAACACCAGCAAAAGTTTCCTTTTTTTCAATTTTCGTTGCGGTCAAAATAAACGATCATGTTGAAATGGGTTCTGCCCTTTCACTGAGGAAATGATGTCCGCATTAATAGGGGGTTTATTTAGATCTTGAATTAAGTTATTTTGTAGATTGTTTGCTGATATAGGCAGTTGGTTTACAAATTGAACGCTAAAATCCCGCGATAAATAAAGTGTAAATAATAATTATAATCTATTTTAGTGAGCGCTAGTAAACTTGCTTAAAATCCACCTTCTTTATCCAGTACCCCCAATAAATAGCCAGTACTGAAAACGTAAGAGAATGTAGGACATTTAATTCTTACCTATATACATATATATTACATATACAATAAATATATACATATATACAGTAGGATAAATATTTTTGACGATATAGAAAATAAATAGAGAATAGTAGCCAACAACGGGGAGATTATACAGTTCATCCAAATATAACACCAAAGAAAGCTTTTATTTACTTATATACGGCATATATTTAATTAAATTTAATCAGCTAATAATTTTTTGAACTGTCATATCATGTTTTTCCCACTGCGGTCCGGCTATATCAGGACACCCATATAATTCCTTTAAGCGTTTGGTTGGTTTACAAGGTCACTGAAACTCTTACGATGCCCGAAGAGTCGACGCTATTTCTAAAGTAACTATTGAAGACATTGTAAATAAACTGTGACGGAAATGACCCAAACCAAGGTTCTAATTCGGGAACTGAGCATCCCAACAATGGACAGAGCTTCCATTATATCAATAATGAAGTACTGAAGGGTGGGGGGGGGGAACCCCCGTGTTCTACTTGCATTGTTGCAACATTGTTTAGCACCTTTAACTTTCATTATTCCTTCACAGCTCATCAATCTTTGGGTTAATGCAAGTCATCCTCCGTAGAAATCGAGATGCAAAGACAGATAAACCATGAAGAGGATGTATCGTGGTCCTTTTTTACAAAATACAAACCTATTTTTGAGGTTACATTTTATTGTGTTTTTAGCATTATTTTATAGGTATTATTTTTATCAAAAGTGACAGCTGAAGATCACTGGACTTGAGGCATGAATATTTAAAATATCGGTAGTTTCAATAACGTTTATAAATATTGTTAGATACTTCTTAGCAAAATTTCTTATATAGTCTTAGAGAAGATATTGATAAAATTGAACTAAAATATGTTTAGTGATGATTTATCGGCAACGATTATATCTGTAAAAGGTGACAGCTACACCACTTTTTTTATTGTTTATAATTATGAACATAGTCACTATCACATAAGCAGTGGTGCAGAAACGGGGGCGGGGGAGAAATTGAGGGGTACGAAAGTAAATTTTACCTCCCACTAATTTTTGTTGTTGTCGTTTTTACTCCCTACCACCCAAATAATATAGTAAAACTTTTAGATAAGGTAAGATACAGAGTTCACACTGAGTTAACATGATGAAAAGAATTTTGCTTGGAGGACACACTGAAGGGATTTTGAAAGCTCTGATAGTGATACCAGCTACATCAGCTACTGAAGAAAGAAGTTTTTCAATGCTTGGACGCATAAAAAACTATCTCCTCTCTAACGATGAGGCAACATAGACTAAATCAAATATGTCTGCTTGGTGCATGCCCTGAAAGTCTCAACACACTTGACATTGCGAAACTAGTTAGTGGTTTTATAGCTAGTAACGAATATAAGTAAAAGGTGTTTGGAAACGTACTTTAATTTGGTTGTCTTTCATAATTTTGAGTTGAGCCGCATCATAAATAATGTTTCTTAATTTCTTTTGTGTGTATTTATTCTAATGTTTTGTATGCCTAAAATAAATGAGAAATATGCACAGTGGGGCTGTTAAATATTATATTTCCATGGTATTTTTTTAATCTAAAAATCCATACATCAGCACATGATTATATTTACCCACAAATAAAAACGTTCCTTTGTAACTACACATAGCTATACCCCAATTTCCTTACGAATGGACTTATTTATCTGATGATTAGAGAATCTACTAAATCTAGTTTCACGAATTTATATGTCAAGCCATGTGATATGCAGATGTCATTAGTGCTAGATATTATCAATACCTGTATTAACTAGCACTAGTAATATATTAGGCCTAATATTAAATCAATGTTGGATTCAAAATTTTGTACATTCCAAAAGGTACTAAAATGTTAAATCGTAAGAAAATCAAGTTATACCTTTATACAAAAATTCCACTATAGTTTTGTTTGTTTTGTGTTATGTTCAACACAAACACTAGCAATGACTCATCCACACCAGTGGACGCGCCGACAAAGAAATCAGTCAGGCCAGGTCTAGTTTGCCGGTAACGGAAATCTAGGAGTTCGGATTCCAGCCGGATGTGCTCTATTGCTCCGCGTAAATGCTGGTATACTTTCTGTAAACTAGATTCCTTCAGCGCTACCCCTTTAGTGTAGCTATCTGGATAACCCTAATGGGCAGTTAAACGTGTTGCACGGAATAACGACTTAATATAAGGAGGGCGAGGACAATGGAACGAGATTGATGCAGGGTGAAAATCACGTGTGGAAAACAAACTGCAATGTATCCTGGAGAGATTCGAACCTCAACCTCCCTGTGATCAGCAAAGAGTTTAGCGTCCACTCATTCTTAGGTTTGGGAAGGAAAAGTTCCTCTCTTGGGGTCAGAACACTCAAAATAGCAAAGTATGTTGGACAATGTACTAAGGCATAGCTTCTACATATCTATCAAAATTAATTACCCCTTTAAAGAGAATCATGTACTTTACATACAAAGTTTTTGAGTATAATTTTGGGAGGCTAAAAAAAACACGTTAAGCATCCTCAGTTTGATAAATAAAAGGAGCAGAACAATAATTAGCATAATGTTATAAATGCCTTAAATATCTTCTGAGTGTGTAGGCTACTACACTTGTCCACGTCTGGTAAAGTTAATTATTTTTGTGTATTTAGCACACCAGAACTACTTTTCAAATATTACATAATCAAAAGTTAACCATTTATTTTATACTGTCACACTTTTTTTAATATAATATTCACAGCTTGTATTAGTGTATCATAAATCTTCTAGGCCTAACGTTTTTGACTCTAAAAGTTACTATTCAATCTTTTTCAAAAGGTTGGAAACCTTTAGTTCTGTTATCTTGAGAAACAGGAATAAAATCATCCAACTATAATAATAATAATAATAATAATAATAATAATAATAATAATAAATGTCTTAGGGACTATATATTTTTTAATAATTTTGCATGGCCTAAGAAATATGTCCCCAAAATGTTGGATGCCCTTGACTCAATGAGTATGGGCCGAGGAGGCAAAGTCATCCATTAAATAACATACTATGAGTTTAATTAAACCTTTTTGTCTTCTGAATTACATTACAAATGTCTTTATGAATATTTTGAAGCTTAAATTTTATGTTATGGTATCTTAGTATTTATTTATCATGAACCCATGGACACTAATTTTTAATTGGAATAAATATAAACAAGGGGGTTTTTAGAAATGTTTTATTGTGGACGAAACAAAACATCAATAAATAAATCAGTCGACTATTCTATCATAAATTAAAATTAATTTCAATTTGAAACTATGGCTATTAATATTATGGCCAATTAATTGTACTTATTTTGAATAACATATATTAATTACATTAGAGTTGAGAATAATCCCCCAATTAGGAAATAAATAGTTAGCTACAATCATATATATTAAGGTAACTAGACCTCCACAAAAACAAACAGTGGTGAAATATAAAGAAAAAGTTTCATTTTCAAACTACAATAACCAATTAAATGTTTTATCAATATTTACAAATTCAAATTAAAAGTAAAGCTCTCAATTAAATGTCTTATCTCTCTAAAAAAAATAAAGCATATTATTTAAATTTGAAACGTTTACTTGTAACATTAAAATTAAACTATTCAAAACTCATACTGTAGGTACAAATGAAAATCTTGAAATAGTGTCCAAGTAAAATAATAACTTCTTGATTCACCAGCGCAGGAGCGCCCGCCAGGGAGGTCCAGGGGGGCAATTCCCCCCACACCCGTAATTCTGAAGCTATAGAAGTAGGCTTATCCCACCCAACAGTGTTCTTAACTAGTGCTCAACCAGTGCCCCCCAGCCAACAGATAGTTATAGAATGTACCGGTGACTAATAAACTAATTACTAGCGCCCGCCACCAGGCCACCTGCTGACTTTAGGGTTGATAGTTTGGCGCATGCACGAGCAATTCCAACACCAGTCGCCATTCAAATCATCAAGGTCAAGTGTTCGCCCACTAGTTTGGACAAATTTGAAACATTTTTCTTATGTTGTATCTTATTTTCAGGAGACAAGTGTTGCCTTAAAAAGGGTCTTTTGAGGCTTCAATTTAATAAATTCTCCCGGGCTCCCTTGGAATACCCCCTAG
>CABFWB010001157.1:75453-88626 GCA_902151455.1 Timema bartmani | reverse complement strand
CCCCCCCCCCCGGGAGGAAAATATTTGGGGCGCCCTTGCACTAGTGACCACAAAAGCACGCATAAATAAAGTATAATGAGACTATACAAAGAGGTTAGCTTTGACACACACTAAATCAACATAATACTGATATAATAAAATGAACTATTGTCTAATCACGTTAAGCTTAACCTATTTTATGGATCAGAAAGAAACTGAAATTATTAAATAAATCAATAAGCCTCACGCACATTACAAATGCGCAATTCTTTAGCACTAATTGGTAAGATATTTTAAATATAAAGAGGAAATTAACAACGTGTCATTAATGCCATTAATGAGATATTATCAATCATTCTTAAAAGATTAAACTTAACGTGAATATACTGTAGTATTATATGCCTCGACTAGAGTTCAGTAGAAATTCTCCCCACAAGAAGTCAATAATAGTTCCCATTTCTATAGTTTTTATCAGATTAAACTTGAGATCGTCAATTGAGTTGAAAAAAAAAATCAGTGATGATCCCTTTTATTTTGTGTCGCAAATAAAACGCTAGTTATCTGTTATCTTTGCTTCTCCATCACCTCATGTCCACAAAGTTGCATTTGATAACAGCCCGTGGTGAAATCGATCTTAGCCGAGGAAGTACCCGATTGATTAATCGATTAAACACAAACTATATATCGCATCCAACTACCGTTTTTTGTCTTCTTCATTGAACGATACGGAAATGTATGATTACGGCTGAATTTTTCTTTTTTAGATATTTTTAGTTGTTACTTAGAAAATCATTCCTTTCTTATCAATTTACGTTTTCTTTTGATGAAGAATGTGGACAACTGTAATGTGACGCAAAGGCTGGTTTCAGATGAATTACGATTCTAGTTTGCCCGCTATTTAGGAGTAAGATCCGCTGGTAGCCAAACACATCAGCAATGCAGAACAAGTTTAAGTAGCGTGATTAAATCACATGATTTCGCTGACACGACGTCACTACTCCGCGACGCCGCCCCAGTTCTTGCCTAGCGCTGTGACGGCAGGGTGCTCCCACCCACTCCTTGAGTACGCCGTGTGCCCGGGATACTCCACGGGCTCCTCCCACCCTTTGTGCGCGTTGTCCACGTGGACATGTACGTGGACTGGGGGCTGAGGCGGCGTCCACCCACCGTGCTGCTGTTGCTGGTGATGTTGCCAGCCCAGCTTGCCGAAAAGGTTCCCGAAGGCCAGCACGAGTAATATGATGCCTATGGTGATACTCTTGAGTACTAGGACGACCAGCGTCACCAATAGCGTCGTCATAGCACCCATCTTGTACATCATGGGCAGCAGTACCATCATGAGTCGCTTCCTGGCGCCGAACGTGCGACCGACGATCCCTGCACAGTTAAACAATCGCATATGAGCCAATCACAAGGCAAGTTCTTTTTTCAAATTTATTTTTATCAAAATGATTCATACACATAATTTTTTAAATCAATAAATGTATATATACATCAGAGATGATATCAAGTAATTTTTAAGCCCGCTTCGGTGGCTGCATGGTCTAAGGCGCTACTCTCGCAATGGACTTGACTGCCGATGACAGGGAGATCGTGGCTCAATCCCGGTCGGGTGTACTAACGGTGGTTTTTCTTAAATCGTTTCGCACTCTATCTCCATAAAAAGGCGGATACACTTATTCTAAATTCAACCTTCTCTATCCTTAATCTACTAGCGTAATCAGTACATAAGCGTATAGCCCGAATGGATAGTAAGACGCGGTGCTAAAAAAAGTAATTTTAAAAACTCTAAATTTAAATGGGAGTCAAATTACTTTTTATAAAATTAATTTTAAACCAAATCACATTTTGTGAAGTCAATCTTTGACCAAATAAATTTGGTATAAATTAGGTTTAGACCAAGCGACCCTTGCTAAAGCTAAAGGATAGTATTACGAAAACACTTCCTAAGTTTAATGATTTTCGTTCAAATGCATTTTAGGTCAAACTATACTTAGCTTATGTATAATGACATTGGGATGAATGATTTTGGAACAACTGACATCTCCCTTTTATCAAAAGCATTATAACATCCAAAATATACTTATTTGAAAATTAATTTCTAAGATAGGTGCATTTAAAATAAAACAGAGATTAGCTACACTAAATGTGTATCATTAATATATATTATAAACATAAAAATGAATGGTCTTATATAATTTGAATTGATGTTTAGATAGTTAACTGATTTAGTTTAATTCTTTTTATTTGATATTTTAATAAATTTGGAACTTTTTTTTATAGTCGATAGCTTTTTTTTAGTAAATCTACTAGAGAAGACTGGAATACTTAACCAAATTTACCACTTTAATTAAAACATATTATGTGTAGCTAGAAACGAGGTAATTCATTATTACATAGATGAAATTAAGAATGTTATCACCCGCCTCGGTGGCGTAGTTGGCTAACGCACTAGTCGTGTTGAGCTCGACCGCAGAGGACGGGGAGATCGAGATTCGAATCTCGGTCGGGTGAACTGGGGGTGGTTTTTCCTAAATGGTTTTCCACTCTCCCTCCACTCAAATGCGGGTTCACTTCCTCTAAATTCAACCTTCCTAATTCCTAATCCATTAGCGTAATTAGTACTTAAGCGTATAACCCGAACGGGTAGTAAGACGCGGTGCTAAGTATTAAAAAAAAAAGATTGTTATAAAATGGTAATGCTCCGTTAACAAAACGATTATCTAACTAATAAAACCATAAGTTTTTTATTTATTTGGGGTATTTAACGTGCTCTTTTTTAACCAACTGATTAGATTATAATACGAGAATTTCCATGAGTAAGAGTGAAAGGACCTACCAATTTTACCCAGAAAGGTATCTTCACAGACCTTTCAGGGTTATTTTACATGTCATAATAGACATGGGACCGACCAACGGCTTTACTTCCCCTTCAAAGGAAGTTGTAGTATGTATTTTTATCACTTAAGAAAATTCCGTCAACCTCGGCTGGATTTGAACCCTCAACCATCGTATCCTAAGGCAAAACCTTTACTCTATGACCACGGAGGTCAGCTTTAATAATGATAACTTTTATAGAGTAAATTTAGTCACCCATCAAGATAAATTTGAGTATTTATCAATAATATCTTCCTCTCGAAAATAATATAAGGTGAAATATAAATTTTAGGTCTCCAATTTTTACATATCCTTAGCGTGCTATCTTTATGTTGGCTAAGTGTTTAGAGTAGTCAAAAACCAGTCTAGGGAGTGGAGTCCATTTCGGGGAATAGGCCCCTACTGATGAAGATATTTACTATTTTCAAAAGATAATCGCATCCTATATTTGATATAATCCAATAAATATTTATGTATGTATTTGTTTATTTTAACAATGTTAGACAATAGTTCAATGGGCCATACAATTGTTACTAAGTGGAAGTTACGCGATTTTGATCAAATTCACTAAAAAAAAAGGGTAGGCCTATCCTAAACGTCCCGCCTCTAGGTAGTAATTGTTTGATTAATTTAATAAAAACCCTTACACTTTTAAATATATCACGATATGAAAAGAAACACTTGTGACAAATTTAAATATTTTAAAACTAGCAATAGCATAGTCTTGTTATGGTACCACAGTTTTTGTACTATCTAATTTAATTAAATTCTAGAACTAAATATATTCCTCAAAACATACCATTTGACTATGAGTGGTGAACTAATATGAAGTGTGGTGCCCTCTATAAAAAGTGTTAGTTGATAACACTAAGAAATCTTACCTGACGCATCGACGGATTTCGCGGGGTAATGGACGGCGGCGTCCATGACTCCATCACCTCCGTCGTGGCGGTACACGGTGACGTCCACTTCCGGCAGCATACTCCATGTCAACTTGTGACTCCTGAACACGTCTAGAGTCATCTTAACCAGTGCCAAGTTCAGCGCAGCGTCGCTACCATTTCTCAGCCTGTTGACGACGTCCTCTGTAGAGAGACCTCCGGCGTCTCTGGGTGAATGTCTCAGTCGCTCGAAGAGCAAGTTATTCGCCAGCTGATAGTCATCGCCATCGATTATGTCTCCAAGGTTGGTGAGCATCCTCAGCTTGAGACAGGTCCACATGTCCTTACATTTGTTGGAGTCTTCACCACGACTCGGGGTTGTGGCGTCTTGAAAAAGTTCGTGGTTATCTGAGGTCTCATTAAAATAATCGTTTGACAAGTTTTTCCTGACAGTTTTGTGATCCCGGGGGTTGTTGCCTCCGTGGACTACCGCAGTCACCAAACACAATGTTATCACTAATATCACCGGTGACATGTCGATAGTCGCGCTGGTAAGAGTTGGACACAATCACCTGATCACCTTCAGACAGATACTATCATGACCCTCTCTGCTGCTCGACTGCCCCAGAACCAAGGCTGACTGCTTCCTCCCTGCCGTCACTCACTCGTGCAAACAATGACTGGCCTGGCCTTGAATTAACAAAGTCATTGTCATAAGTAACGAACTGCCATTCTAGTAAACAATGGAGCGTGTCCGATGACAGATGCCGGAGCGCCCGCGTGGCCTACTTTAGTCAAAACAGACAATTTTTTACTATGTTTGAATAGATAAAAGTACGGCTATACGTGTTGACTGACGCTGAATACTTGTCATTAAGAAAAATGAGCAGACAGGTGACATTGAACCAACTTTCTTTGCTGAAATTATCAAATATATCTACTAGACGAGTTTAAGAACTGATTTGATCAACTGTGACGCTATGCGGGGACGTCTACACAGCATACAACTCTTGTAGAGAACATATGTTCTCAAAAATCATCTAATTAATATGTACCTTCCCATGGATGTAAACCGATCCATATCCTTGTTTCTAACGATATCGCGTCCTCTCTCAAAGCCATATGCACTTAGTATATATTCTAAGGTTAACATTCACTCTCAACTTGTTAGGAATATAACCTGAGAATGAGTTGCTACGTACCTGTTCACCTTCAAACTTTACGTCGACTAGCGCTGTCTGTCGGCGTTCGACCGGAACCACGTGGTCATGAAGTGTTGCGAGGTCGATACACCCAGACCGAAGAGGCCAACACGCGACGTGTTGTTTGGAAGGAAAGGTCAAGGTTTTAATCTCGACTGGGTGATATGGGTCTCCCTCTACGTGGTTTTCCCATCCCATCTCCAAACCAATGCTGGTGCACTTACATTGAACTACTCTCTTCATAAGTTTGGAAACCTTAGATTGAGTTGTTAGCAACTTTGGTGTTACCAGCGTCGGTGGTCGCATGGTCTAACGTGTCTCTCTCTTATTAGACCGGATTGTCAGTGATGGAGAGATTTAGGTTCAAACCCCGGTTGTATCTAATGAGGTAGTTTTATCCTAAAGGGTTTTCCAGTCTTCTTTCACGCAAATGTGGGTATATTTAATTTTAAATTCTACCATCCTCATCCCATCATCGCGTAATTAATATAGATGCGTATAACCCAAATAAATTCTTGGATGCGGTGAAAAAAACACGAAAGACTTAGGTGAAAAACGTATTTAATTTGAAAAATCAATTTACCATTCATTTGATATTAATGGCGTTACAGATAGAGGTACATTAACTCTATCTTGGTAGCAATTTACTATGTAGCTATGTTTTACTATGCACATATAACACATTCAAAACTGCATGAAAAACATGGTATTTAATACAATTGTAAATATTAAATTAATTGTATATTTCTGCCGTTAGAACCCTATTAGGAACACTTTAAGGACATAAAATTTAAACGGACTCTAGTTGTAAAACAAAACCCTTTATACTCGTATTTTCCTCCGTTGAACATTATTTTACATCACTTTTTGTGATCCATTGACAGATAAACAATTTATTTTAAACCTCCCTTACAGTAAATCTTTTGGTTCAATTCATACCAAGCAAAGTCGACATGAAAGATAATCAAAATGTTATTTATTACTGTGTGTTCAAATTAAAATAGTCGAAAGTTCGTGTCCTATAAGTGCATTGAAGTTTACTATTTCTTTGTAGCTTTGAACTAATATCAAACTTTCAAAGAATGATAAGTAGATTATTTGTATACATTCAAATGTTTATTAAATTTTACTTCCAATTAATAACTGACCTCAATATACTTCACTTGAAGCAAGGCCATAAACCATTTTGATATTTTAGGGGGTCTTATACCTAATCCCGTAGGTAAATTTTTTTCTTTTTACCAGCGCGTCTTATTACCCGTTTGAGTTATACACTTATGTAGTAATTACGATAATGTTTTTAGGGATTAGGAAGATTATAGGAAGGGCACTTGCATTTGAATGGGGGAAGAGTGGGAAACAATTTTGGAAAAAACTACCCTCAGTACACCCAACTGAGATTTGAACCTCGATCTCCCCGTCACTGGCAGTCGAACATACTGCGAGAGTAGCGCATTAGACCATGCGACCACCGAAATGGGTAAAATTAAAATCAAATGCCTATAGAAGCTATCTAAAGTTTATTTTGTATGAAATCATTGGCAAAGATTTAAATGATGAACTCTGGTTACCATTTAGAAACTTTAATAGCCTCTCCTTCCCCCAAGTTAGAAACTTTTATCTAACGGTATAATTGGTGGCATAACCAGTCAGGGGAGCGTTTAGAAAGGGGTGTTAGCATTTCACTCTAAAAATATATTTTTTCTTCTGTAATAAATTTTCCCCCTCTAGATTTATTTCACTCCCCTCTTATATTTTCTAGTATAATACGATTAGAAACCAATTCCAAATAGCTTCTAAAGGAATAAAAATTTTAAAAACTAAGCAAGAACCGTTATAAATATATTCTAAGGACATGACATATAAACAAATTATCAAGGAAGACTACTTCAAATATATTCTATATGTGTATCATTTTCAAATCAATTTCCAGCTGAGGACAACTCCGATAGCTTAAAGACATCCAATCATTAAAAGTTATCCATAGGAGGGCCACGTAATGTTTTAGGCATAGGGTAGAAAAACAAGTTCCTCAAATCTCCTTTTTGGGTTAACCAACCCCCTCCCTCTATAAAAATAAGTTTCCACTGGCCCAACCTAAATAAATTTAGAGAAGATTTTGCTTTTCTTTAATCAAGTTGGAGTTTTAAAAATTTAGGTTTTAAAAAAGTTTGAATCGCCCTCACCTAAATAGTTCAATATTATATTCAAATGAAGGCATTTCCAACTTGACCAATGAATCACCGAGGTATTGAAAATCATGACTAATCGCCGGAATAAGGAGGAGGGGGAAAACTCTGGGACTGGGTGTGGCCTGGATGTATTCAAATTTTTGTAGGAAACCCATTATATAAATTGTAATACATTTTAATTACTCCATTGGGGCAACATGAGTATCCAGTTCTCAAATAACGTGTTTCCTATGAAGATTAGAATATATCCAGGGCACACCCAACCCCATTATTATTACATTATTAACTAAACGGGCTATCTATGTATATATATACTTATATAATACCTATATATTTATATAAAACCTATATATATTTATATAAAACCTATATATATTTATATACTTATATATATTCTTTGTAGATTACTGTATAATTTCTCCTTACATTATTAACTAAACGGGCTAAGTATATATATATATATATATATATATTTATTTATACTTAGCCCATTTATTTATATATATATATATATATATATATATACTTAGCCCGTTTGGTTAGTAATGTATTTATATATATATAAATGTATATATATATAAGTGTATATATATATATAAACGGGCTAAGTATAAATATATAAATATATACTTAGCCCGTTTAGTTAGTAATGTAAGGAGAAATTATACAGTAATCTACAAAGAAGTATTATTGGAAGATTTTGGATAACTTTTAAAGTAACAAGTCAAATGAAATACATCCATACAATGTAAAATTTTAGTAGCTTTCAATCAATGTTGGTGGTTGAAAGTGGGTTTCCTTTAGAAATCAGGTTCTAGTCAAACCGTTTTTCAGAAGACACTGTTTACAGTCAGATTTAGGTAGGGAGAAACTTTATTGAAAATTACTTTAAAAAATTCTTAGAGGCATTCATACATCAATCAATGTGATATGCAGCTTTCACATTTAATATAAATTAATAACACATATAAAATAACACTAATAAGATAATATAGCGTTATAAAATTTGACCACAAAAATTTATGCATCTATTTTTAAAAGTCTCTTCCTACTAAAAACGAAATACTAGATTGTTTTGTTCGTTTATTGGAATTCATAGTGTTAATTTATAAAAACAGATCCATCATTAGGACTGAGTATACTAGTTTTACTTATAGGCTAAAATATCTAACAAACACTAGTCTACACTACATACTTAGTTGGCAAAACTAAAAGCATTCAACGTCCCAGTTTGCCTATTCATAGCACTCACTTATATTCAGGGGTGCTGTTCTCAAAAGGTTTCTGTTTATATTTTCGCGAACTGCATGCAGTTTGGGGTTGGTATATAGACCCCCCTCCCCTCTCAAACCTATCCTATCCCACCTATTATTCTTTCTTTGTAGATCATTTGCGAAGTGCTATCGGAACTACCATTCAAATACATTCCAGTTGAAAGATTCTTATTGTTTCCTAATCTCAAAGACTTAACCGCTTTCACAGTTCTCCCCACATTCACTAATAATTTATATTTCCCTTGTCAATATGTCTACCCAGATTTGTTGCCTCACTAATGAACAAAATCATAATTTTTCTTATACATAATTAATAATTGGAATATTGGCAACACGGTAGTTCGTATTATATTGTTCTGTTTAAACTGTAAATAAGGCAGTTTTGGGGAAAACTTGGGTAAAGGGTGGATTATGTTTTTTGACTGTCTCCCACCAAAAATTCCCATGGTCACGCATGGAAGGAAGCCTTGTGAAGATTGGTTCAGGAGACGAACAACTTCCATACACTCTTTCCTCCAACATGTAAGTGGCCAGACGAAGGTGCCTCAAGATCTGGGTCACTAGCCCACCACTGTCCTACCTTTCTCTGCCGGACATTATCCGAGATTACCGTGGAGAACTTGTTTCCCTCATAACATCAACAAATTCCCTCCACTCTACCATGGCTAAGTGAATAGGAAGGCCGTGACTAGAGGCTTAGGAGATCTTGGTTCGTCCCTAGGTGGTGCCTAAGAATGTAGTATTTGAGTATGGTTTTGCTCTTCTTTTCAAAACAAGATATAATAATTCCTGGATGAATGGGCACCTTAAATTAAGATACAGAAGTGGCTTGAGATAACCAGAATGTGTGTTTGTAGAATGTAAAATAAACATCCCAAATGATAAACAAATCTAATGTCGTCACTTTTGTTTGGTGTTATTGTTTAATAGCCACCCTGGCCAAGTTTACTGTCTAATGTGAGGAGAGAAATTTCTATAGACAATCCCTCTTCCCCTAATATGAAGCACACACTCAAATATTATTTTATACGTTTACTTCAAAAATGGAGCTCCATAAATTTCTGCTGTATTATAAATAATAGCATTGCATTGCTAATATTAAGTTAATGTTGATAATGATATAGACTTTTACTTTATCTAGACTCCTCGGAGAAAGATAAAAATTGAACTCGAGATTTTGATAAGTGTTGATGTTTAATGACCCCGTGAAACATTTGTAGTTTTCACGATGCCGTCCGTCTGTCTATATCTCGGTCTAGTGCCGAAACCATTTTACCGTTCGAGCTAAAACTTGGTATCAAGGGTTTTCATAAGATTTCCCCGAGGAGTTTTTGGAATTAGATATCAAACACTAAAACTAAGCGTAATTTACTCAAGGACTCCCTCCCAAAAATCCATTTGAGTAATTTTGAGTAAATACGGTTTTACATTACAAATAAAATGTCAGTTCTTATTTTCCAATGAAAATGACTTTGGGGGTATTTTGTATAAGTGGAATTTTTAAATCTCCGCACCTATTTCAGATATGGAATAGCTTATCATTGTAAAGTTGTAGTACTATTAAAAATAAAAATCTTTTATCTGTAATATATTTTTATAAAACCAATAATTTACCATATACAATGCAAATATTTTTTTATAGAGTTCTAAAAATTAAAAATAGTGATTATACTCTATGGAGGACAGAGATGTTCTTCTTGTCTCAATTTTTCTGATACAGTGTAGACTATTTCATTTATGCTTTTTGGTTGAGTGTTTCTGCAACAATGTATATCATTTCATTTCACAGATCTTACGAGTTTTTTTTTTAGTAAATGTCTTTATTTGAGACAAAAGAGATATAAAGTCTGTGCGGTGCATCGTACCATTAATTTTATTTTGTCATAGGCCTACATCAAAAATTAGTAGCCTGAACGTATAGAAATTGTCATGTGATAAAAATCGCCCGAATTAATAAAAAAGAGAATTGACATTTTGGTTTAGTTTTATTTAGTTTCAGTTAAATTGGAACATAGCAAGTGACCTTCTTAAAAACTTTTATCTATCAGTGAATTTCTATTGGATGCATAGACAATCTTTACTCTAAACCAGAGGTCAGATTTAATTTCCAAACGAACCCGTAGTATTTTAATCCATGGATGGTTTTACATCCTCTCTCCAAGTGAACTATAGCTAACTAGTTTTGTAGGATTGTTATGGGGAAGAAATAACAATTTTTTCCAGTCAAAAATAAAATATTCTTTTTAGTGAAACTATTTTACAAACAATTTGTGTTGAAAGCTCAACGGCTCTTGGAATAAACCGGTTGCGTGTGGTAGGGTCCAATCTTGAGATAGCTCTAAACAAAAAAGCAACAAAGCCACTATTTCATAGATGTGTGTTTAGATTATGTTTATGTAACGAATAGTTAAAGTAACAGTTTAAACCAAAAAGAATGTTTAAAAATATACTAATATGATTTATGTATGAATATTGTTTCAATACATTCAATCAAATGTGAAGTTCTGCGGTTTCCAAGGTACAGTTTTCTTTAATCATCTCGAGATATGGACGTGATTTCTTTTTACCCGCAAAGCCCCACTCTTTTTTCTTATTCTAGGCCATGCTATGGTCAAGTGGGTTTTTAATGTCTCGTCTAGTTTCACGCTAACATGGCATCATTTCATTTCATTTCATTTGCAGACGCCACCATGGAGGCATCGTTGGCCTACGGCGTGGCTCTTGTCTTGCTGTTGAGGCCGGGTGCATTGTCAGCGTCTTCAGGGGTCACGGGCGTCGACCCATTACTCTCCAGTGATCAGAGTGCTACTCAAGGTTGCGACAACGACGCCTGTAACCACGAGAGAGATACGGACACACATGTTAACGGTGAGGAACTCGGTAGGGAACTGAAAGATTTAATGAGCGAGGTGGTGACAAAAGGACTGAAACTTTGTCCTTTCGACCGAAATTTCGATATGTGTTTGAAGCTATCAATGCTGCATAAGTTGAACGACGTACTCTACGAGATGAAAAGAGTCAACGATAGCGAGAGAAATCAGTCCTTCCAGTTCTTCGGTGGTTTGGTGAGCTTGGACGTCGCTTCAAACGACTCGCAAGAGTACGGGGAGAGGGGAGTGTTCTCCGGTGACCTGCTGGGGCTGTTTGACCTGAGAGAGACGGAGGGCACCAAAGAGAAGAGATTGGACTCGCTGCTCGTGTCCGGCATCACCAAGATATTCCACGACAAGGTGCTCAGCATCAAATTGATCCCGGGGGTGAAGATTAAGGCGTTCTCTTCTCGGGACCGGCCGGGATTCGTCAACATCACCCTCAAGTTTGAAAACTACTCTCAAGGTAACTATCGGAATTAAAAGTTTATTTAGTAGCAAGAAAACTCTCATCGGTCATTGCATGGTATAACTCATCACTGGAATATTGGTGACGGGGATTATCGAGGGTCAAATCCCGGTCAGGTGTACTGAAAGTATTTTGTTCCTAGATATTTTCCCATTCTCCTTCCATGCAAATGTGGGTACATTTTCTTAAAAAATACTATTTTAGCTATCCCAATTCCACTAGCGTATTTAGCGTGCGCTTGTAACCCAAGTGCGTATTAAGACGTGGTGAGAAATAAAAGTATAAAGAAGTCGTTTTGCTTCTAATAAAACATGCGATTATGGCCACTTCGGTGGCCATTTGGTCTAAGACACTACTGTCGCAATAGATTAGACCTCAAATGACTGAGATATCGTGGTTCAAGCCCAGTTGGGTGTACTGAAAGTGGGTTTTCCTAAATGGTTTCCCACTCTCTCTCTCTCTCTCTCCACGCAAATGGGGTTGCATTTACTATAAATTCAACCCTCCTCATCCATAGCCCATAATAGTAATTAGTAAACACGTGTATAGCCCAAATTGGTAGTAAGACAGAGTGGTTAAAAAAATGTGCATACAAAGGTTCATATTGGCTTGTGGGGAGACAATGTTAACGAGAAGAGGGAAGGGGGGTGTACTAGACATAATTTCGACTCTTTTCACCCATGAATGAACTTGAAACAGTCAGAATTCAAACACCCGAAAACAAACCAATTCAAGCCAGATAAAAAACTGTATAAATAAAAAAAAGTATGATTATACTCGTATGTATGTTAAAAGTAAAAACAACAAGTACTTAGATTAAAAGTTATTTATTTGTTTTTTCTATTGTTACATTTCGGATATGTGGGTTTATATCGAATTTTAAAGAAATTTCATACCAAAAGTTAAAAGACCCGTAAGACTCCTTCTTAGGCTTAAGTGTGGGTTTATATCGAATTTTAAAGAAATTTCATATCAAAAGTTAAAAGACCCGTAAGACTCCTTCTTAGGCTTAAGGGGGCTACCCTCCCCACCTCTTCCCCCTTTTTCACTCCTATCTGTGCGCACACCTGTGTTAAGTACAGGTAAGTAAAACTAATACAGTCGAACTTGGTTATAGCGTCATCGAAGGGACCAAACAAATTTTGACGTTAAGTCAGAGTGACGTTTATAAAAGAGGTACCAACAGCAGAAAACTTTTAATAGCTAGTAAGGAAGTACATTTACAGTAAAATTCTCTAATCCAAACTCACGGCATACATCAGCCTTTTTCCGCCCACTTTTACATGTTTTAATGACACGTACTTTCTCTTGAATAGACAAAACTTTTCTTTTAGTACTACAACTTGCTATGATTATAAAAAATGTAGGATTACGTATAATGTCTACCAAATGACTACACAATGACTACCAAAACTAACGTTGAACTTAT
>CABFWB010001157.1:62538-75352 GCA_902151455.1 Timema bartmani | reverse complement strand
AAAAAAAAAAACACCTTGACTTTGAGCTTAGATACACACATGAGACAGTTACAGCCAGCTCAGTGACAATGAAGGAGGGTTAGTCCTCTCTTTATTTTGACCTTGAAGCGCCCAGATTCCCGCAACCCTCTCCCTGACTTTGTATTCGAGGACATTATAACCAAGTTCGACTGTAGTTATCTTCAAATTAGGTCTACGTTAATTTGTATGTAAATTTAAGTAATGTGTCAATATAATTCGACTATCATATTAGTAGGGTAGTTTTTTTTTAAAAAGAGCTAGTAATAAAAATAGGTAAATGTGTTGTGTCGTTTGAAAATAAATTGTCCGACGCCTTAGCTCAGTCGATAGCATGTCTGCCTAATGAACTAATAGTCTCAGGTTCGATTCCCGGCATGATCGAAAAATGTATCACTCGTGAAATACGGGTCTTCCCTTTAACAGTGATGAATTAACGGCCGGGGTCTGGATGATGTGCTTATTCTAAATTTAATTAAGTTTATATAAGTCGTGTAGTGATATAATCTGTCGGCTCAGCAAGTGTACGTTAAATACCTCAATTAATAAAATGAGATTTTCAATATGATTCGGTAATAAAAAAATAAATAATAACAGTATGTATTCACATGCTTTAATTTATCCTTAAAATATGATATTATGGTAATGCAAGAGAGTAGGGAAGGCTTGACATTAAACGGTACAATGCAGCTATTAGGATACGTGATGATTTAGATTTGTTAGGTAGTATTAAGAAAGCTGTTGCAAGAAATGCAGAAATTTTATTAGAGGCTGTTAAGGAAATAGGCTTAGAAGTCAACGCTGAGAAGACCAAGTATGTGGTAACACAAAGAACACAGATTAAGGACGATAATTTAGATATTACAGCAAACAACATATCATTTGATAGGGTTAAGGAATTCAAATATTTAGAAACAATTTTAAGCATCTATATCAATATTAGATTGGAAATTAAGAAAAGAATACAGAAAGGAAATGTTTGTCATTACTCGGTCAGTAAATTGTTGGCGTCTCACCTACTTTCAAGAAATGTAAAACTCAGAATATACAAAGCTGTAGTTTTTACCGGTGGTTTTCTATGGGTGCAAAACGTGGCCTCTTACCTTAAATTACGAAAATAAATTTAGGGTGTTCGAAAACAAGGTGCTTAGGAAGATATTTGGTTAATAAGATAGTGGGAAGTGGAGGAGGCTACATAATGATGAGCTTCATACTATGTACTCGTCACCAGACATTGTTAGGGTAATAAAATCTCACAGGTTACGATGAGCAGGTCATGCAGCGAGAATGGGAATGTCTAGAACTGCGTTTAAGGTATTGAATGGCAAACTCAATGGGTATGGACCACTGGGAAGACCCAGACGCAGATGGGAGGATAGCATTTGGATTGACCTGAGAGAGAGATAGGGTGTAATGAGATAGACTGGATAGAATTAGCTCAAGATAGGGATAGGTGGCGTACTTTTGTGAATGCGGTAATGAACTTTAAAGTTTCTAGTGCCAAAGAGCCAGTAAGTGTTCACATGCTAGCTGTTGATATACACTAATTAATATTTAAATTATCTTGAAAGCTCATAGTTTAAGAATTTTTTTGGTCAGTCAACCAATTGTACATCATTGAAAAAACTCATCTTCCTGGTTAAAATGTTAACCACAAGTCTAGTAGCCTATATCTGTTGGTGCCAATTAAAAAGATATTTTACTTGAGTACGGGATTGTTCTGCTGTTTAATTATTTTATTTTATTTTAACAACATGTCTTACCAACCATTCGGGTTGTACGCTTATGTTCTAATTACGCTAATAGTTTCAGGAAGTATGAAGATTATATTTAAAGTAAGTGTACCCACATTTGCGTAGAGGGAGAATGGAAAACTGTTTTGGAAAAACCCACCTTTAATACAGCCGAATAAGATTCGAACCTTGATCTCCTCGTCATCAGCAGTCTAGTCTACTGCGAGAGTAGCACGTTAGATAATGCAGCCACCGAAGCGGATTACTGTTTAATGAGTACTTACCTAGACACTAGGGCTGAGTGTGTAGTATTATTATGAGTATCCATAGGCAAGGACGCCTATGTGGGTTTTCCAAATGAGGGGCGGATTGGAGTCGCATCTGCTGGGGGTGTGGCACCCCCCTCCCTCTATTCCCCATCCTAGAGATAAAATTTCAACAACTTCACCTTGTGGGATGGAATTTTATAGCATCTGAACATAATTCTGAGCTAATTTATATAAATTTCATGAGCAAGTTTTCGCAAAAAATAAAATTTAGCTATAGCTGAACCTATTGAAAAGAAGAAACATTATATTTTTCACAAATTTATTGAACAGAATAAACTTTAAATAAAACCGTTGAAGAGGGAATGGTAGGAAATCTACATTTTGATCGTTAATTTGGATATTGATGATTCATAGTTGTTAATGGCAAATTGGAAAATTTCAGCCAAATCCCAAATACCCAATTCTATTTTTTGTAATAAAAATTAACAAAAAACTACCAATATATTCCAGGGTGATAAAGGGGGAGTGGGGCTAGATCCCCTTCTATAACCAATTTATGGGTTCCCATATTCTTAGGTTAAGTTAATTTGTAATATGTGTGCTGATTTAAAGTGTTTGTTTGGAGAAAACATCTAATACCACACCACCACCAAATAATAAGTACTGCTTGCGTCAATTTAAGGCAATTTATTTCCTATTTAATTTATGAATAAATTATTGAAAAGATTATTTGAATTAAAACTCAGAACCGTTGATAGGCCTGTATTGTAACTTATAAGTAAACAACAGGATTAAATCATCCATTACGCTATGAGTTAGGAATACGTGATATATAATTTCTGGTTAAAATTTTCAATAAGAATTTATCTGAAGATATTCAAAACACTTTATTTAGTATTAAAAGAATAAACGCTTTCTAGACAAAAGATAATTGGTATTTCTTATTGATAACTACTAACGAAAACTTCAATGTGGCACAAGAAATTCAAGTTAAATATTTACTCTATTTACTATCCTACTCTTTAGCTCAGTCGGTAGTGCACCTACTTTATAATTTAAGAGTCCCGATATTAATTCCCGGAATGGTCGTAAAATGTGTAACTAACGAAATGGTTCTTTATTTCTATCTGTAAGATATTGGTGATGGTGGTGTTGTGTTTGCTTTGCTCTCAAGTTAGTTTGTAAGTGATATGATTGTAAATTAATAATAAGCCTCAATATTTCTTTTTTGCCCCAATTTTATACAAGCTTTCAGAAATTAACTCAAAATATAAGCTTTCTGACCCATGTTAATAAGTATGGATTCACCAATTAAGATGAACTATAAATTAATGTTATAGTTGTTGTCAGATAGCACATTATTGTTCTGAGAACTTCAACTATCCCTTTTTAATGTCGATATTTAATTAGTACATTCAAATTTTCTTACCTTATATATGATATAATAAACTGGGTTGTTCTGCGGGTAAAGTGCTCACCTCAGTACCCAATGTTTACGGGTTCAATCCCGACTGAGGTCAACGGGTGTTTATCGAGCAATTCAAATCCATAGTACAATTTCCTTCGGAGGTGAAGTAAATCCGTCGGTGCCATGTTGGTTGTGGCATACAAAAGATCCATGGAATATATATGACAGTACCTTTTCGACCAAATGTGTAGGCTATTTCTCACTCACCCATATAAATTCAAAGTGTAAAGCAACGGGAAACTACCCAACTTCTTGACTTTCCTAGTGTATTCTTTTCTAGATGGAATGAGAGGGTGTGAGAATGGACCTGCATATACTAACATATATTTTTTTTGTTTTGGCTATGGAACCGACTGATGTTCTATACCTCTGTAAACTGTATGCTTCCCTGATATGTACAAACTAACTCTTGCCTGATAACATCATATGGGCCTACTTGACATTCTAGGCGTGATAATTACTATGTTGTTCCACAATTTTAGTCCAATAATATTATATAAGTAGTAGTTCGTAATGCTTTTGTTGACTTTGAAATGTAAACAACTGCTTACTTAATGTAATGTAATTTATCATTATTTATTTTTTTAAACGTTTAGTGATCATAAATGTCCTAAGCTAAGGGATAGGGAAAAGGAAGGTTTAAAAGAAATGTACCCGCACTAACATGAAGAGGAATGTAAAAACACAGAAATAAGTCACATGTGGAAAACAACCCTGTCAAAATTTGAGCCTCGACCTCATATGTGTAGTAGGTTTGACCATATGGGTGCTGTGGCTGACTCCGTGATGAGAATATAGGGATTATATTCTTACCAGAAAACCTGTGGAGGGTTGATTTTAACACTTTCATTTTTTCTTGTTCTCTTGCCAGGAAAATTTTGTGAAGTTTCTTGTATTAACCTTTTTCATTTGGTTTTCGTTGTTAACTAGTTTAAATTACCGATAGTCAGTATTTAGACTATATAGTAAAAGCAGTAATATGAAAAATTCTTGATTCAATCTTTTAATAGATAGCTCAAGTCGCTGATAATGATTAATTGGTACTGACATCAGAATAAAATATAACGTTGTCGGCCGGATTGGGTCGCCTTTATATTGTTTTATCATCCAAACCAGCCAACAGAAATAAGTTGAAAATGTTTATATTTCTGATGATACCCACACTAGTGATCATATTATTTAAGGCGTTAGTCTCACACTATATTTTCTCGTTGTGTTACCAGGAGGTCGAATCTCAAATGTCAGCCAGGCTATTTTCTATATTTTACCTATCACTGGAGTTTTCTTATGCTCTCTCCACGCCAATTTGGGTGAATTTATGCGAGGCCTTTCTCATCCATATCGCTTATATTAGTGCGTTAGTTAACACTTTGTTAAACGCTATCATTTTTTAGAAAAGTTTGACGATAAATTACAATAATAAACAGATATCCTCAGATCAGTAACAGCCAATGTCGTAAATAACTTAAAACAGCCCACTCCGGTGGCCTCATGGTCTAAGTCGCTACTCTCACAGTAGACTAGACTGCCGATGATGGGGAGACCAAGGTTCAAATTTCGATCGGGTGTACTGAGGGTTTTTTCAAAATTGTTTTTCACTTATCCTCTACACAAATGCAGGTGCAATTTCTCTAAATATAACCTTCCCAATCCCTAAAACCATACCAGTAATTAGTACATAAGCGTATAACCCGGACGTGTAGTAAGACGCGGTGCTAAAAAATAGTTAAAACTACTATTGGAGTAAAAATGTTGAACAACATATCAAGCCTGGAATGTCAACTATACGATGCTATCAAAAAAAGATCTGGCTTGTAGAGAGCAGGGTAGCATGCAGTTTACAGAGGTAAAGAAAAGTCTTATTAGTCGTTCCCATCATGTCCTCCGGACAGTTAACTCGGATGCTATATCGTTGTGTAAATATATTGGCTGTGTCTCCGTAGTTGTATGCTCATGTATCTTAATGTACCCCCTTATGCTTCCAGTGGAGGAAGCCCGCAAAAAGTCACAAATGTCTGGGTTCATGCCCATGATGATGCTCGGACCCCTCATCAGCTACGGGATGTTCCCCTTCATGTTGTCCAACCTGAACATGTTGGTGATGAAGGCCGTCATGATGAACAACATGGTCCTTGGCATGGCACTGTTTAACACCGTCAGGGACCTAGTGTTCGGTCCCCGGCCGGGACCCAAAGTAGTCTACAAGAACCACGGGTACAGGAGGGCGCCCGTCATGCAACACCACCACGTCCAGAACAGGCCAGTCCACGACCTACATTCTCAGTTCTCCGAAGTCAGGCCGATTTACCTAAAGCTCAACCAAATCAAACCGCCACCTCTGTCCAAGAACATGCCGAACTATCTCAAGGATACTTCTACCCTGATTAAGACACCTGATGGAAATAGCTATGGATATTCATCCTTAGATCCGGGCAGCAATTCTCAAAACTTCAGGCTCGAGAACGCACCTCTACAATCTTTATTCCAGGGCTCTTTCTCCCGCAACCCCCAAAACCATATCCTTTCACCCAGTGATATAAACATTAAAGAGTCTGAGCCCTTATACTCGTTCCAAGGCGCCTTCCCACCTGGTCCTCAAGGGGATCAGAAATCTGAAGGATCCTCGATAGTGGGTCATGTCACTCAGACAGAATGGCCGCTGATTCCACCTCCTAAAGACATGCATATATCGTATAGCGTGGGTTACAACACGGCATCCAATCTCAGGCCCTCGCCTGAAGTCACTGAAGAAACGAGTTACTTTGTGCCTAAATATTCCTTTCCTGTTGAGAGTTCGGTAACGAACTATGGTTTCCCTGAGTTCTCACAGCAGATATCTCCCGATTATAGACCCTTTACTTCATTTGCAAATGGAGGGGAGATGTTCTCAGACAGTCATCAACAAGTATACAACACCATCAGTCACAGCTATCCGGACAGCCAAGAACAAAAAAATATCCACCAGGACATTCAATATCAAAATCCCAGCTATACGATAAGTCAGGAGCAAAATAAAATTTATCTGAACAGTCAGAGACAAAAAAAGCACAGTGACCTAGTCAGTCTAGAGCAAAAATACATCCACCCAGATAATCAAGAACAAAATAGCAGCTACCTGAATATTCAGGTACACAATCAGAATTATCAGGATATTCTAGGAAAAATTAATGAACATGATCACAGTCAAGCACAAAGGTATAACTATCAGGACACTCATAACCAAGATGGGAGCTATGAAGATATTCAGGAACAAAATCACAGCTATCAAGATGGTCTGGAACAAACGCACATCTCTCAGGACAGTCAGGAACAAAATAACGGCTATGAGGGTAGTCAGGAACAAAATACCGGCTTTGAGGGCAGTCAAGTAAAAAATCATAGCCAACAGGGCAGCCAGGAACAAAATAACGGCTATGAGGATAGTCAGGAACAAAATAACGATTATGAGGATATTCAGGAACAAAATAATGACTATGAGGACAGTCATGAACAACATAACGGCTATGAGGATAGTCAGGAACAAAATAATGACTATGAGGACAGTCATGAACAACATAACGGCTATGAGGATAGTCAGGTAAAAAGCCCTAGCCATCAGAATAGTCAGAAACCAAACCACAGCTTCAAGGATAGTCAGGAACAAGAGCACGATGACGCAGATAGCTTCTACCAAACGGAGGACCATCAGTTTGGTGTTCGTCTGCGCGCGAGACCCCACAACTCGGTGTAAGGAGACACGATGTCAGTGTTGGTCTCTCAGCAACTGAACCAATTATATACAGTAGGTTCCTGTGAAATTTGTTCAAAAGTAAACCAGCGAGAGATAAATGACCGAACTGATCGATCTGTTTAAAACATTGCAACATGACTTTACAAGTACGCAAGAACATTCTACTCGATTGCAATATTTTTCTGTACAGAAAAAAAAACAGCATATTTTTAAGGGGGATGTGTGTCAAGAAGGATTGTGTGCATAAGGTTGTACTTTTGTTTACTTGAAAATTTGAATATTTTTGTCTTTATATAGTGCCAAATATTGCTCTGTTTTAGTTAGAATGTAATATATTTTTAATATTATTTTATTTAAAAACAAACTTAAACATCGAGTACCAATACTATGATTGTCAGAAGTAACCCTTTCATCATGACCACGTAAAATTAATTCAAAAGTCCCATAAAATTTAATACACATAACTAAGCGACGTAATATGTATTCTTTGTTGTCAACCTTTCCGTTGTGATTTTGTTTTGGTTGCAAATACTCGCTATTTGATTGCAATCCAATATATATTTTGCCCAAAAAATTGTAGTCAACAGTTGAATTTATATGATTTATATGATTTGAAAGCAAACAAAAGAGACAAAATAATTTGTTAGTCAGTTTACAACACTACATCCACTTATAATTACCTTAAATATTTTTTATTAAAATGTTTATGATAGGTGCGTAATTTATTCTAAGAAGAACAGTCTATATTTAATATTTGAAGTGGCCTGCCTTTATTCTTAATTAAAAGTTTTTCATCAAAATTAAGTATATCATTAATAGTGTAGTGCAGAGAATTAACTTCAGGAGTAATTTTTTTTAAACACTTGAACTGTTGAAGGAAGATAACAAAGATAATCAAATGCAAATTACGCACTTATATAATCATAATCGCACGTTCATCTTTAATGTCTTCCATTCGCAAGCGACTCGACCATACAAGCTCGTTCATCGTGTTACGAGAAGGGACATGTGCCCGCTTTAGCCATGCGTACAGTGTTCTGCGCATCAAAGCCTACCCTATCCTTACCCTATTTCGACGTGAACTAAGAAAACTTTCAATATTATGATCCGATCGGGAAGATAGATTTGTTTGAAGGTTTTAGCTCAGCAATTTAAACGTCATAGTTTAAAAAAAAATAGAAGTTTAATTTAATTTTAATATTTCCCTTGTTTATCTAACTTATGTAATATTATTATAATTTATAATTGTTTGTATGTATAACGCGATGTTTGGGCGGAAGAGCATGTGCCCTTGTGCCCTTTAGGACAATCTGCCACTGTAAGATAGGGTCATATTGTAATCCATCAAAGTAAGACTGTCATCATTCAGGGTACACGGTGTGTAGGTTGGGAGATTTTTATCAAAAAAATGTTTCAATCTTCACTGACCAAAGGTATCGTTATTGTTATTATTACTCTCACTATTATTTTATTGACATTAATGGTGTTTAATAAAAGTGATCACCTCAGAACATATTATTAGACATATTGATAGACGAAATGAAAGTAGCTTTAGAAACATTTAGTTATACTGTATATCTACCGTGGCAATCACATTAGAGAAGTTTAGTGCGCTTAATGCATAAGAATCCGTGTCTGTTGTCCTGGGTTTTATCCTAATTTGGAGCACTAAATATGTTAATTTCATGCTGCGGTTTTATATCCATCCAGACGAATGCTGGTACTTACTCTCCTCGTACTTTTATTTCGGAACTATGGCAAGATTATGACTAAAGTATTATAAAAATGCCTTATAGTTACCTAATTGTATTAGGCTTGATACAGAGTGGCCAGAAAAATACTATTTTAAATTGAGGGATGAAATTTACGGAGTTTCACTTATACTACATTGTTGTACAATCATATTTAATTAATATTTATTTCATAGGCTTGTATATTAATATTTAGTTATCCTAAACGGTAAACACTCTTAAGCGTCAGTCTCTTTCGGTCTAGTTTTCCAGTTAAGGAGAGATTTGAATTCTGGTCGGATGTACAGTACTTAGGTGATTTTTATTATTTTATTTCCCGCTTTCTACACGCGAATGTGAGCACAATTATCTTCCCCATCTCTACCCCATTCGAGTAAATATTTTTACAGTAACCGCTTCGCTACTCTCGTGTTAGATTAGACTGCCGTAAACAGGAATAACGGGGTTCAATCCCGGTAGGGTGCCCTGAGGGTAATTTTTCCCTAATTGGCTGTCCACTCTCCCTCCACGCAAAAGTGGGTGCACATTCTCTAAATCAAAAAGCTTCATAATCCCTAACACATTAATGTAATTAGCACATAGGCGTATAACCCGAATGGGTAGTAAGACGCAGACCATTATGGTGAGGGGCTAGGGGGAATCACATACCAGTACGCCTTTAAATTTTGTTATTTTCATTTGATTTATTTGAAGTATCTAACGTGAGCTTTCTGAGCCGACCGGTTATATATGTACACGACTTATAAACCAGCTTAAATCTAGAACAGACACAACATCCAGCCCCCGGCCGTTAACTCTTCACTGTGAAAGAGAAAACCCACATTTCACTAATATTTTTTTATGTCGTGCCGGAAACTGAACCTGAGATCCTTGGCTCAATAGGCAGACACGCTGTGGATCATTTGTTATCAAATGTGTTCCAACTATTTGATAATGCTGCATTTTAAATGTCCCAATAAAACATTTACTTCTTGGAAACCATATATAATATAACTTTTTTTATTACTACAAGATATATATGTCTGGGACTACACTAATTGTTGATCCCGAGACCTTTAGAATTCCAGTAGCCAATTGTATTAATCGGTGATAACAGAAATAGCTTCACTGTCAGTCTCCACTTTAAAAAATAAACCCCTCTGCTCTGGGGCTTGTTATTCACGAAATAAATAAAGCTCTCCATTCCCAACGTTCAAAGTCTACCCAATTTTATTTACTGTTTGAAATTCTAGAATTGCGATCACTCTACTATTTTATATGATCATCCATACATTTGTGACTTTTGTTGTAAATTATACTTTTACGAAAATATGACTATAGCACTATCTCTTGTAATATTCGTGTGTTAAAGATGGATTCCCTTATCTTAGTGCCATTTAAGCGATCATGATATTTTTCTGAAATTTTCATTGCCATAAATGTTGAAAAATAAGCAGGAATAAAATATTTATTTTTTATATAAATGGGCAATTTAAAAAAAAAAGTTTTTCGTATACCTCCAGTATCTTAATTATATATTCAAATCATATTTTGATTAAATTGTTAGTAAAAAGTGATTAAAAAATCTACCCACTAAAATAATACCATTTTAAATTTTTCTTTAGTCATCTTTTATTGTGTAACGAGCCTTAGACTACATAGCTATTGTTTTATTATTATTAATCAGTTACATAATCTAAGATTGTTATCTAATTATTAAAATATCAAAAATATTGGTATAAGCTTTTATAGATAAATACACTATATTTTCCTGAATCTTTCCACAATAAATATAAAAATTGTTTTTAAAAAGCTATTGGGTATAATTATTTTGTGGAAATTAAATCAGTTTTTTAATTATGTTTATTTTATAATTGACTTTAACTAATTTAGAATATATTTAGCCCAGTTAGTACGAGTCCCAGGAATCAGTTCAATATTAATGATCCGCTAATATAGTAGGTTATTACTTTGAACACACCAAAATCCGATTAATTTGTTTTATTAATTGGGAAGAATTATACAAACTTTTTTATATTTAGTGATATTTTATGTCATGTTAATAAATGATGATAAATTGGATAAGTGGTACTAACACTTTGTTACTTATATAACGCCAAGCGTTCCGAAAACAGTGCGTTTCTTTGACCTACGGACACTTTTGGGCTCAAAATTGTGGGCAATTGTTAAATAAACCAAGTTGTCCTGGTTGATGTCTGTGTTTCAAGTTTAGCTAAATACAGCCACATACGTATAAAAACGGCTATCTCATTATTTTCAAACTGGTTAGTGTATGGGCATAATTAACCTTCATTAAACAATCAAATTTTAAAAAAGATACAATATTAATGAAAGGTAGATAGGGAACATAATATATAATCTATTGTATGATTAAATTAGTTTTTTGAATGATAGCTATATTTATAATTAGCAGTATTATATTATTTTTATTTGTCAATGCAATGTAAATTTAAGAATGAATGTATTTATTTATTCTGTGTGTATCTTGATTTGTTATTAAAATTGTTGTCCTTGCAATCAAATGTTTCTTAATCTTCAAGCCTTTATACCCAATACTCACAATAGTAGTTTCCCCACCTCATCTGTCCCAATGGATTGTGCAAGACAAGTTGTTTCTTAAAAATATACCTCACAAATAAAATGTGGACAGTAATATTGGCAAAAAAATAATAGTTTTGTAAATATTATATAAATTTATAGTTTAAATTCGAGATTACTGAATACTGAACCAATTTTTACAGTAGATAATACATGTAAAACACACAACAAAATCATATATTTGAATACAAAATAAGCGTAATTTACTTATTTTAGATTCAAATATATCAAACCCAACGTAATGTTATGTGAACTGAATGATTATGATAGTGACATGATAATAATTTGGGAAATGAAATAGATGGTATAGAAACTATTTCAATCTGTAAATATAATTAGATTTGTAAATTATCTATAAGGTACTTTATACAAACTTGATGGATTTTATATACTAAGAATATTATAGTAATCTAGGGAGTATAAAGCTAACTTTTCTAGGTGGAGGAATAAGGAATGGGTGGCTGCTAGAAAAATCTTCTATTAGAGAGAAAAACATATTTTTATAGGTATATATGAACCCCTCCTAGTGGGATCCATCAAATTACAAAGGGATTCCGGACCCTTCTAACCCCCGCCTTTATACACTATCTATAATAATCTCTTTGGAATTTTATTTACAGTCAACTCTTTGAATAATTGGGCATTTATTGGTGTGTTTTCAAAGAAATTAAAAAACATTGCAAGATTATTTACTTATAAACGTTTTATAACGACTGGATGATGAGGAATTTTCAATTATTTTTATATGAAAGTAAAAGATACTCATATATGAATTTGGATCCTGCCACCAGGCTTAACGTGCTGACTACTCTACCAACTGAGATAACCGGAATCTCTTTCATGTCAGTGTGTCATTCAACTATATAAACCTCCAAGCGTACTGTTCTAGTTAAACATAAAGAGTTGTTACAAAATAGCATTGCATCACAGCAACGACTTTAAACTAGGGAGTTTTCTCTTCCAGAAGTGTGACAAAGCTTTTACGTTAAACGTTCCTTCTGTTAAACCTCAAGTCGGCCATTTGTGGATATGATTAAGGTTTTATCTTAAAGGTGTGTATTTCAAAATTGTCTGAATGGATACCATTCCGAGTGGATACAATTCCAGTTTTTGTGGATATAATTCAGGTGGATACAATTCAGGATTTTCACAAAAGTAGTGTTTTACAAAACTGTCGGAATGGATACCATTCCGAGTGGATATAATTCCAGTTTTTGTGGATATAATTCAGGTGGATACAATTCAGG
>CABFWB010001157.1:30520-52356 GCA_902151455.1 Timema bartmani | reverse complement strand
ACAAAGATGCGCCTCTTTTCTCATTGATTATATATCATTGTATATTATTTTATGCGTGTTCTTATGTGGAGTGGTGATGATACAATGTACATTATTCCGTTCAGAAATCTTACGAGTTTATAGAAAGAGAGAGAAAGTCTGTGCGGTGTGCCGTACCATTTATTTTTTTTACAGATAATATCAGTTATTATGAGATAATAGTCTACTAATAAATTTAGAGATGGGACGCTTGAATTCCAGATTCTTCGAATCCTTTGGTATTCGGGAGATTGGAGATTCTTAAAAATTTCAAAAAACTATCTCAAATACTTATTATGAAAATCTTAACTTCAAATAACAATTTCAAGCAATTGGTAAAAGGAATAATATAAATTTGTGTAGTTATAAGAGTGATCAAATCACAAAGAAGGACAAAATTATATATTAGTACAATTAATTTAAAAAAATGTTTTATGACGTAATAGAAATAACAAACAAAACAGAATTGGTCAGTGGCACTAATCCTTAAACAATTTTTTTAATAAAATCTAAAATATTTTCACTTTAAATAAAATTATAAATTTTTCAAGATTCGAGAATTCAAAAGAAAATTTAAGAATCAGATTTAAGATTAGGATCCGAAAAATAAAGGATTCAACCCATCTCGACAAATAATAAAGTGCCATTTGTACCAATGTTGGCTGCCAAAAAAAAAATTCTTTGTATTTTCTAAATATTTTTATTTATTTATTTATTTAGCACCGCGTCTTACTACCCGTTCGGGTTACACGCTTAAGTACTAATTACGCTAATGGATTAGGAATTGGGAAGGTTGAATTTAGAGGAAGTGAGCCCGCATTTGCGTGGAGGGAAAGTGGAAAACCATTTAGGAAAAGCCACTCCAGTTCACCCGACCGAGATTCGAACCTCGATCTCCCCGTCCTCGACAGTCCAGCTCAACACCACTAGCGCGTTAGCCAACTGCGCCACCGAGGCGGGTTTTTCTAAATCAATGTTTCCCAAACTGTGGTACGCATACTCCCAGTGGTTCGCTGAAGATATTAGGACTCACCCAAAGCACCACTAAGTTTTATTAATCTTAAAACACGGTTTGATGATAATAAGTATAACAAACCAACTTATTGAGAATTTGACGTGATGACATCGACTTTTATAAGCCTTTTTTTCCCTCTGTCATGACTTTGTTTAATTAACCACTGAGGCCTTATCAACATTTAAAACACCCGTTTGTACCTAACAAAACAGCAGTTATTTATTTTATTTTTTAATAGTAGGCTGGAAGGGGATACGTTTGTTATACCATGGCCCCGAAAGGGGTACGTGACTGGCGAAAGCTATGATTTAAAAAGTATCTTCCTACCAGACTCGTATTTCAGCTTACAGCTGTTGTTCCGACAGACTCCTAGTTTGAATATGTCGTGAGAGTGTATGTGAGTGAGTGAGTGAGTGTGTGTGTGTGTGTGTGTGTGTGTGTGTGTGTGTGTGTGTGCGGTCATCAATCAGCGATGATGCCTCCACCCACCCACTCGCCCGGTCATGTAACAGAGGGAAAGTGGTATGTATGTGTGTGTCCCTGATCGGTCGTGACTCGGATCACTTTCTCCCCTCGCGTGTGGCTCCCCTAGGGGGAGGAGGGAGGGAGGCTCCTCGTGACACCTCCAGGACCACGTGTCAAGCGGTCCGTAGGGAGGTACCCCATCTTCCTTATCAACTAGGATCTACCTCCCACTCGCTTACCCCGAGAATATAATCTGTTCTAAGCAGTGTTGCCAACTCTATAGTCTCTAGCGACACTACATGGACCTGAAATGGATTGTATTTTTAGAGGTAGGATACTACTTTCTGACATTATATCGATAAACCCACCGATTTTCATAAAAAAAATTATGTAAAATTTGTTACTTTATAGCAGAGCCACAGGATATTACTTTTAGAAAATATCCTAAAATTGGATTGTACAGGTGGTGAAATTATATCAAAAGTAGTATCCAGATCGTACAGTTGGCAACACTGGTTCTAAGGCACCTTTTTTAATAAAAATTCTTGGATTTTACTAGACTTGCACAAAGCAGACTATTCTGTAACGTCTGTTGAGTTGTAAACAAATATTGTATTAGATTTGAGTGGTACCTCAAATTAAAATTTTATATTTTGGAAGTTTCTATACCCGAAAATGATTTTTGACCTAAATATTCGAACTATTGCTTTATTAGATATGTTTAGTTTTATTTTATACATAATGATAATCTCATCAATTATTTATTAACCCACTTCGGTGGCTGCATGTTCTAAGGCGTCACTCTCGCAATAGACTAGACTGCTGATGATGGGGAAATCAGGGTTATAATCCCGGTCGTATGTATTGAGGTTTTTCCTCTAAATATGGTTTGACTCTTCCTACACGCAGATGTCGGTACAATTCCTATAAATTTAACCCTAATACATTAGCGTAATTAGTACATAGACGTATAATCCTAACGAATAGTAAGACGTGGTGCTAATTTTTTGTTGTTGGATATAATGTCATGGGTATAATCCAAACAGACTCTTTTAAATAAAGATGAAAGTTTCTAATGCTGAGATACGTATGAGTTATGACAGATATATTCAAAAACTGTTGGGATTATTTTCTGTATGAAATTAAGCTAAACTTATCTCCTGAAGCAATATTTTGAATACTTAGCTCAAAAACAATAATTTTAGTTTTAAAAAAACTGCAAAAGTATGGAACTCAACTGAGTCGTTTGGAATAGAATCAATGATATATCATGTATTGTTTCATACTCTTATAATTTATTTATTTATTTATTTTAGCATCACGTGTTACTGCGTGTTCTGATTTTACACACATGTAATAGTTACGCTAATGGTTCTAGGGATGAGGAAGGTTTTATTTAAAGGAAGTGTACCCGCATTTGTGAGGAGGGAAAGTGGAAATCATTTTAGGGAAAACCACCCTCAGTACACCCGACCGAGATTCGAACCTTGACCTCTCCGTCCTCGGCAGTCCAGCCTACTGTGAGAGTGACGCCTTAGACACTTAGACCATGAGGCCATCGAGGCGGGTTATTCTATGATTGATGGGTCGTGTGCGATGGAGTAGTTACTTTAGTCTCTGTTGGATATAACCATAAATCTCAAATAATTCTACACGTAAAGCGATCGTTAAGTTAATCAAAAAGTAGATTTCATTAATTTTAACATTATTTGTTTTGTATTCGGTCCTGAGTCTTTCCAATATTGTCTATTTATGTTGTTTAACTTAAATAATAGGTATAATCGTGGTTAACTTTAATTATTAATTTAAAAAAAAAATTCCAATCAGTTTGTTCCTAAACTTGTTATTAGGTATAGTTGCTAGCAAATAGCAGGATTTATGTTAAACGTTTAGTTTTACAAATAAATTTAATTCACTATATTTATAAAAATAAACGTGAAAAAAGGGTGTTCTTTGGTTTCTTAACTTAATGGTAGTTATGGTGAAAACACGGTAGAAAAGGGTTTATGAAATTACGAATATATTTTTTGTGGTCAACATTGATTTTATTATATTATTTTGTAGTATTTGATACTATGTATCAACAGTGACCGCTGGAGATCACACTACTTGACGTATGAATATATGGTAGTAATATTTAGTAACTTTTGTAAATGTCCTACCGTATGTTACACAATAAATAAATGATTATGTTTTGTGGTCTCGTACTCATTTATTGATGTATAAACTACCCTTTAAAAATAAATGTGTCAATTTTTAATTATATATTAATTAAATGAAGATTTTTTAATACAAGCAAAATCTGATGTTTATCATTACTTTCTTGACAGTTATAATAAAAAATGAATTTATGTCTGTAACTTAGATTAGGGTTTCTTCAAAAGTGCTCCGAAAATGGGACCATCTATATAATAGACCAATCTGTTCTTATTCATTTGTAGCGTAAATTGCGTTCTTAGGATGGTGACAGTAATTTAAACCTAATTTAAATCTCACTTTCTCAAAACTAATTTCGCTCTAGTTATTTCGTTTTTATATTAAACTCTCCACTTATTTATGTCGTGTCCTAGTTTGTCACTGGTGAATCGGGCTTCTAGAAATAATCACTACTCTCAAAGCACGTTCACTAAGGTAAGGTCAAATTACATACGTACGTAGGGAAGTTTGAGTCAAATACAATAGTTAATTTCGTCTCATAATTATTTATAATCGTATTCTCAATATAAAACTGTCACGAAAACGCTATAAAATGGAGTACTTTATAGTGAATTATAGTTTTAAAAATGTAGGCTATCAAATTGTGGAATTAACTTTTAGTAGTGGCGTGCCAGAAATTTATTTTAGGAAGAAAGGGAATTTATGTATTAAAGCCATAATCGGGGATCTCGTAAACACTTTTAATCTGAATAATTTGACTATCAAATGGTAAACATTGTTTTAGAATATATCCTATACATATGACACATCTTCAGCGTTATATTCCATAACTGTACTAAACATGTTTTTATTTATATTATCTTAAAATTTGATGAGGATTGAGATGTAAGGTCGATGCTTAGCTTTATAATAATACGTAAAGTTTAACTATTTTATATTATTTGGACGAAGAAAAATGTACAAGAAAAATACACGTAACAAATTAAAATTAAGGTTTACTTTTATTTTTTTACATTATAATTACATATTGATATTACATTGTTTTTATATTTAAACAATATTTATAAAAATTTGAAACGAAGTAAAGCTATTTTATATTTTAAAATTTTCTAAACAACCCATTACTAATTGTTTTCATATTTTCTGTTTGTGATGGTATGTAATTTAATTTATTTCAATGCTTAAATCTCTTGAATAATGTTGTTTTATCCCAAAAGAATAATGAATGTTAGCTCTTGAGGGAAACTTTAGCATCTCAATAAAATACTCTACACAACACATAACAAATCTAAAAATTGGAAACAATTAGTTACTGAATTAAGTTGAGAATGCATTTGAACTTTATTGATTAACAGCTATGCACAGGGTACTTATTCTCAATGCAGTCACGTAGTTACGTAATATAACACAATCACTTACTCAGCGTATGCTGCATAAACTCCGTGAAAACAAATAATTGGAAGTTATCATAGTCTTTTCATTATCTTCAATTCTCTTTAAAAGTCACTTTCTGGTAATCTTCGTTACAATGCCCATGATGAAATATGTTTTAAACATCAATTTTAGTAGATTGTAGACATATGCCACATTAAAGGGCATAGTACAATGGTAAATTATTAATTTATCCAACATAAGAAGTAATAAAAAGCTGTAGAAAATGTTTGCAAAATTATTTGGCACTACGTTTTTTTTTAACCTTTTAAAAAACAAAAAATAAGTTGGTAATTTATTTTCTAAGAGATTAAATTTCTTGCTTTAATTTGTTGTTGTTAAAGAGCTCATCTCACGGTCGATAAACAGATACGTTAGATACAATATTACACTCGAATTAGAGAACGCATTGAAGTCGGTTATCTGTATTCTTAACTTGACAGCAGAAAAATTGGGAATATTTTCATAGTTTTTTCATTTTAAAATGATTACAGTAAAACCCCGTTGGACCGAACTCCGGTAGTCTGAAATTCCTGATAATCCGAACACACTTTTTGGAAAACGGGGATAAAATTAAGTCAAATGAAATATATTTTATTGGTTAACAAGTTCAAAGTTAAAATAGAATTGTAAGAAACAATAATATCTGATAATAAATGCTTAATATTTAGGTGTGGTAGTTAATACAATGTGTTTTCCTGTAACTTAAAATGGTTACAGTACATACTACATGTTATACATCAGTTAAAAAAAATGCAAATTTGACTAAACTCATTCAACAGTAATTTAAAATTCGTGAAAATACTTTAACCCCGCATTCCTCTATTTAATCCGAATTTTCGCTAATCCAAACAAGCTTCGGTCTCAATAAATTCGGATTAACAAGGTCCTAGTGCATTTCTAATTTTTGTTTTTAATTTGGGGAAATTATTTACCTGGTCTCAATTCTATTGTTTTTCTAAAGGAGAATATTGAAAATCGCACCACGATGTGACGACTGGTTCGATCTGTACTACTTACCTAAGTTAGTTGTTATCCGTGTCTTGAGATGGGCTCTTAACCTAAAAGTCCTTCTGTTTAGCCTTCCCTGAATAGTACCACAAGAACGCTTACCACCCGGGTACACAGCATTGTGCACAAATAGTAGAGTCTTGTAGCAAAAAATGCTATTTTAGATATAAAAGTCTCGAGATCTGACACTTTCCGGGTTTGGCCGAGTAATTATGTCTCTTGAGGTTGACTTTGTCGTCTCGATTATGGTTCTCTTTGCCCTTCCTTGAGGTCATTAGGGCACTCTCCTCCTAGACGGGGACAATATTGCTGAGGTCCCTAGGCTTGGGAGGGTCGGTCACGTACGTCAGTTCGTTCAGGTAGTACCTGGGGGACACAACCAACGTCAAATATCATGTTTGCCACAGTGGATACATCTATAATCAAATTCAATTAATTGCAGCTCGCAGTTTTTCTAGAGACCCGTCATTGAACCTACGGTGGAGAGAGATCGTGAGGTCCATTCGAATGACAACAGTTCACTCCTTGCATGTTAATATCTATGCATCTGATAACTGGTGTCATTCGAATGAGCTTTATAGTCTGTCCTAAGAAAATCTGCTAGCGTAATTGGTTCAATCCTCGGTCCTGGCACGGATTTATCTGATCGCCAAACCCTTCCTTCACCTCTGACAAGACGTGTATTAATCACAACTTGTGAATGTGTGGAGTGCCAGGCCTCCACCGTGGTTTGGGTCCCACGTTAAACTGTAGGTCCTCCATTTCATCTCACAATAACCTTACAATTACACATTGTGCGTAAGTGCGTATAGCCCGAACGGGTAGTAAGACGTGGCGCTAATAATAGTAATAATAATAATAGATCTATGCCTACGTTTTTTTATAGCACCACGTCTTGCTAGCCGTTTGGGTTATCCACTTATGTACTAATTACGCCAATAATTTTAGGTATTAGGAATGTTATATTTAGAGGAGGTGTACTCGCATTCGCGTGGAGTCAGAGTGGAAAACCATTTTGGAAAAACCACCCTCAGTACACCCAACCGAGATTCGAACCTTGATCTCTCCGTTATTGGCAGTCTATTCGACTGTGAGAGTAGCTCGTTAGACTATGCGGGCACTGAAGTGGGCTTTTACGTATTAATACATCAGGTCACATGACTTACAGCAGTCAATTTTGATGGATATTATCAAATACAGTAATACAGTAAAATATTATAATTTTTTCCTGCAAATTAAAAAAAATTGCTATTCCTTAGAAAATGAGACTTTATGTGTGCAATTTGGTGTCTACAAAATTTTACAGGTGATGGGAAAGTTCAGGTATCAGCAAGGCTACCAGGCCTCCAGGGTGGTTGGCCTTGAGCTTGGAAAGTCAAGGTTCAAATAGTTCGAGTCCAGGTCAGATTCTCTGCGTTTGGTTGATGGACAATGTGTTTTTCTATTCAGTACGTTGGTGAATGATGGTGAGTTTGCTATGCATATATATCGCCTTGAATTAAGTGGATATAATATTTATGTTAAATAAATATGAACACGTTTTTGTATGAACCTATCGTCAAAATCTCCTTTATTAAAAGTGACTGCAACCCATCAACTCCACTATTTTTATTTATTGTCTTATCATGAACCAAAAAATAAAAAGATAGAAATAGTATTTCTTATAAGAGGGTGGAACTAGAAATACTTAGAGTCGAAGTCATAAAACTACTGATTTAAACTTATGGTGGTGAGATAGTCATAAAGACTCTACACAGTTTTTAAAAAAACTTGGATTTTGGACTTTTTACTTGGACAAAATTTGTGTCTATCAAGACTAAAACAGAAATGAATCATTCTATCGAATAAAGTAAACTAGGAAAAAAACTAAATTAGAAAACAAACATAGGCATAATTCAATATCAGCCGAAATATGACAAGTAAAAAGGGCATATTATCTTAGAGAGCCCCATATTAGAGCCCCATACTACCCCTATAAGCCCGTGAAATAAAGAACCTTCACGCTTGTTTGTTAGTTGAAAAAACCTATGCATACATATTTCCATATTGTGAATTTAAAGTTACAAAAGAATGCTGGTGCGTGTTTCAAATATTATTTTTAGCATTATTTTTGTTTGGGAAACATTTGTAATCTCTTGAATAGTAAAATTTTTGTTATAAATAAAACATTTATGGGCACCTTCTGTAATATTTTATCGTTATGAAAACAACTTTAAAGTTTGTATTGAAGTCTTACTAATAAATTATTTTTATAGCTTAAATATATACTATAGTATTTTTATATGGCAATGAAATTGTTAAGGAAGGCTTTCAGCAATATTTATTTCATAACAAAGGATTGCTTTTCGAGAGAGTATTAATGGTTTCCCAACAAATTAATAAAATGTTAAAAAATTGCGTAGACAGATAGAATAGTCTAGTAGAACCTCAGAACCTCCATACACCGAGTGAGTTTATAGCGTTCTTGGGTGAAACTGTCCTTCAGTTTGAGAAAAAACAGGGGAGGAGGAAAATACACATTATAATACAATTTTGATTTAGCCCCCCTTTTTTTTCATTACATTATTCGTTTCATAAAAATGTCCATTATAAGCTTCTATACCAGTTACGTTTAATTTACCGTGTATTAAGGTCTAAATGATCAACCAAAATGTGTGGATTTTTGGACTTTTTAGAATGGGAAATGTCAACTTTTAAAATATGTTTACTAGTGCATATGTGCACAGGGTCATAGTAAAGAGTTTTGTGTTAAGTCTGGTAAGCACCAAACTCTTGTATTATTAAAGTTTTTATCAATATTCAACCTAAGCATGACATCTGACTGGTCCTATCTCAGCTACCTAGGCAACACTCTTAACAAAAGCAGCCCTGGTCGCGCGAAGAGGAAAACTTACCACTGTGGTGCCTGCTGGCATTCGAAGTTGTACTCCCAGTCGCAGACGCGGAACTCCTGGTTAAAGCTGGTTTCATTGGCGCAGATGTAGGGGATTCGGCGACCGTCCTCATCGCACATGTGGAAGATTTGGCAGTGGTGCTCCGTGTCAGCGTAGAACCCCACAGCGCGATCTGAGCAGTCGAAGGTGAAGGTCAAGTTGGGGAACTCCTCCCATCTTTTGGCCTGAAAGAACAAGGGTCGGTGGTGTCAAACACAAGTATCCCAGTTTGTTTTAATCATTTCAAGTTACGAGCCTCTCAGAAGCCAAAATTAAAAACTCCATAAAACAAAAATTGGAGAAAATGGATGGTATTCATGATCTAAATTTATTAACTACATTCAGAATCCATACATAGTGCTGCCACTTTTTGATAGTATAATAAGTTATGGAATTGGTCGTTTTGGGTTCTGAAAAATTCCTTACTAATCAAAGACTTAGATACTTACTTGAATTGAGAATAGTAAAAAAAAAAGTTAATCAGTTTCGCTTCTGAGAAGCCCATCCATATGCAGGTCCATAAGGTAACCTTTGTTCAACCTGTAAGGTAGTAGTAATCTTACCTTGTATTATACCACTATGGCAAAGACATCAAAAGATAGGGTCAGAGTGTAATCCGTCAAGGTCAGACTGCTACATTTCAGACTAAACAGACCTTACAGCTAGGAGACATACATTTATTTTTGGGTAAATGACTTTGTTTGCTGACAACTAATTCAATAAACACATACGCCAATAAAACATTCATATATTCCGTTTTTGTTCTCAGTTCTTCACATATCTTATTGAAAGACGGTCGTTTTATAAGTATATTTTTGAATAATTTTGATCATATAATTACTGCTAGTTTTATTGTGACCAGAAAACAGAGTTGCATTGCAAAAATATGTTCTATGTTCACTGTGGCATAGCATCGTGGACAAATAAATATGTTGTAACTTCAGAAATGTATATTAAAGGATCTGCTAGCATATAAATGTATTGGAAATTTAATGGCTAGTCAGAGATTATATATAGTTTAAATATGTGGTTTTGGCAGGTCCTTAGCACAAAGTGTTAACTGCGAATATATCAATCTGCTCTCATATTATATAAAACTATATTTCGACCCCCTTGGAATTCTAAACGAAGCATTTGAAATGGAGGCTGGTCCTCATTCTTAGAACTATTTTTAGGAGTATTTAAGTTTCCTTTCCAAACAAAATTATCATACCATCCTTCTACTTACAAAATTAAATACAGAATAGAAACAACACCCAGTCCCCAAGCGGTAAGTTTCTCACTGTGGAAGGAGAAGCTCCGATTCTACCAATAATAAATTATTCAGCAGTGCCGGGAATCGAACACGAGACCTCTAGCTAAGTAACTAGATTTACTATCAACTAGTCAGAAGTGTTGTACCTTGATTATCATCTAACACTGTTAAAATCCTATGCTCAGAAGCATTGTCTCGTAGAAGCCTTGTATTTGTTTGAAAAGAAAGATTGTCCCAGTCAAGTTTACAACCGAAGTTATCTTCCTCGCAAGCATAGCTTATATTCAAGATGGAGAGGGCGTGCGTTGGTGCGATGCCAATTTAAGAATGAATAAATTAACTGAAGATGTTTACAGTTCCACACTATGCTTGTTAATTCTTTAGCACCTCGGAAGAACGGGAATGCTGTAAAGTTCAAAGGGCAAATTATGATTTGTGAATGGTTTTATTTAGAAGTAATCTACCTAACAATACTATATTCTGGTGTCCATCCCCGATTTCAGAGACACATAAATCCCATAGAACAAAGGACTCATTATCTATATAGGTTTGATAATATTTATTTATCTAGCACTACGTCTTACTACCTGTTAGGGCTATACGCATGTTTGGATTGTGAAAACTAATTATTTGATATATTTTTTAACTTGAGACTACTAGCCAAAAGGATTTTGGAGCAATCTAGGGGGGAGCGAACGTGAGTTAAGGGTAGTGTTTTTTGCGGTTTATATAGCGAAACCATTTTTGACCTAAATAAATAAATATTATTCCATAAAAAACGTGTAATTTAATTTTCCTCCCATGGTGATATCAAAATGTCTTAAATATCTGTCATGAGCAAAGCAATATTTTTATTTTTATTCTTCTTTTTCTTCTTCTTCTTCTTATTATTATCACCGCGTCTTACTACCCGTTCGGGTTATACGCACTTACGCTAATGCGTAATGGTAGGGTGATTGGGAGATGAAATACAGGACTTACAATTTAACGTGGGATCCGAACCCCGGTGGAGGTCTGGCATTCCTCACATTCACAAGTTGTGATTAATACACGTCTTATCAGAGGTGAAGGAAGGGTTTGGCAATCAGATAAATCTGTGCCGGGACCGGGGATTGAGCCCCGGACCCTCAGAATTGAAGTCAGACACCTTGCCCCTAGAAAGGCAGGCATTATTAGATGATTAACTTTTTAAATGAAAAGAAAAAGTTAGTCATTTAATTCTAGGACACCCTTGACAGATGTTCAAGAACTGTTAAAGTCACCATGCGAAGAAAATTAAACTCTATAATCTTACAGGAGAAATATTATATTTATTTAGAACCAAACATTGTTTTGATATAAAAAATTGTAGAATTACTGCAGATGGTTAGCCCATGTTCCCTACACTTTCACTGGCCGTTATTATTAATGAAAATGGCAGAGTGAAGGGAAATTACCAGCATTAGATTGTAAAGAGGATGGTTAAATTAAAGGGAAAATTAAATGAGGAAAACCAACCCCTTTGCATACTACTAGGGTTGAATCTCAACCATTCCGTTGACGATTACCAAGTGCAATACGAGTCTAACGCTTTAGAGCAGCGATTATTAACCGGGAGGCTGCGAAATGTTTTTTGGGGGCCTCTGAAAGATAATTAAAAATGTTTTTTGCTTATTACTGAAGTAAATTATCTTAAATTTTACGTTTTGGAATAAATAATTTGATGATCGCAAGCATTTAAGTACAGTAGACTTGATTTTCAGGGGTAATGTAGGGGAGGGGAAGCATGGATAATAGAAATCGTGGATGGTACAAACTACCCCCATATGTTTACCATCGCCATTCAAAATCTGCTGCCCCTTGATTCTACTTATTTATGTGAAAATGAGTTTTCAACAGTGGTAAATATTAAAATGAAGCAGTGAAATCGACTCCTGCATGCGATTAACATTAAGTAATACAATCGAAACAAGAATATACAAATTAGTGGAAAGTGTTCAACAGCACAGGTCCTATTAAATACATTTAGGTAAGTTAATTATTTTTATTTGCCTGTTATTATAGCCAGTAAATAAAGCCACTATTTTAGAATACATCTTAATGATTAATATGTTAGTAAAAACTAGGGGGCTGCGAGAATATTTTAGGATATTTAGGGGGGCCCCGAGTAATATTATTATTAGCACCGCGTTTTACTACCCGTTCGGGTTATACGCACTTACGCTAATGTGTGATGGTAGGGTGATTGGGAGATGAAATGGAGGACCTATAGTTTAACGTGGGATCCGAACCACGGTAGAGGCCTGGCATTCCTCACATTCACAAGCTATGATTAATACACGTCTTGTCAGAGGTGAAGGAAGGGTTTGGCAATCAGATAAATCTGTGCCGTGACCGAGGATTGAACCCCGGACCCCAGCACAGAAGTCCGACACCTTACCCCTAGACCGCCAAGTCACCCCTGAATAATAAAAGGTTAAGAACCACTGGCTTAGACCATTCGGATATCGCCCCTGGTACCAATACAAGGAACATTTTGAGTTAATGGAGAATAAAACCTCATCTATAGATGGAACCATGTCGTTGTGCAACTCACCCTGTGCAGAGCAGGCAGCGAATAAACGTATGCTAGCGCTGAAACAAGAAATACATTATCCATGTCAAACTTAAACACATAAAGCTTGTATAGTAGGATTTTGATGGGAAGAAACCTTTTAGAAATACAATACTTTGCGGTCCACAATGATCAAATTTTACATTATTAGTGTTATTTTCAAAACTGACAGCTTCAGATGACATGAACTAACTCATGAATACATGAAGGTATATTTATGCTTTTGATAACTATTTTGATTAAATATATAGTTTTGTGAAACAAATAAGAATTACAATTACAAAGGCTTACATTTAATGACTTTCAAACAATGTTTGAAAAAAAAAATATGCTCCAAAACGATATTTGTAAGGAATTGAAGTACTTTTCTATCTATCGGTTAAATTTCTTCCCATGAAAATTGAACTGTATTTGAATTTAAATTTAAAGTTTTCGGGCTTGTATTGATAGGAATCATAAAAATAAAACCAATTCCTGCAGCGCTGAAGGCACTTTAAGGTCTCTGTTCGTTTCCAAACTATCAGATGAATGTTTTGACATGGGATAGCTTAACTAGGGTTTATTTTTTATTCCACTCACCAATAAGCAGGACAGACACGGCTAGTTGGCGAATCATCTCAGGTTTTCTTCTGAAACTGAACAAATCAAAGCTAAGTTATTATTAATAAAAAGTATGTATTTTAAAAACACAGGAAAATAACAGATGGATAAAAACAGATTGGAAAAAGGAAATATAACACAGGCTTTAATATTCAACACCTTTTCCTTGTCCTCCAACATTACGCAGAATTTTTAATTCACATGACCTAAATAAAACACAGTAAATCTAAATATTAAGTTGTTTTTTAATAGTTTGTAATTTAGCTTGGCTGTCACTTTTTTATTTTTTTTCAAACTCATTTTAAACTGTTTTACTTTCTTTTTATTTATTTTTATAACATTTACTAATATATTTTTTCTAAAAAAAATAGAATATATTTATAAAAACACTAAATATCCCTGATAAAATAGTAAATGCTACCAATTTTGGTCACAAAATAATGTTAGTATCATATAAAAACAAAAGGCCTTTTTTTTATAAAATAAATTGGACTGTAGCTACCAAAGTACACGCACTTGAACATAAATACATTGATATTCCAGCATCTCAAGGAAACAGAAATTAAATACATTAATTTATTATTTAAAAAAATAATTAAAACATCTAATAAAGAGTAAAGCAACACGGAAATGAGTCATGAAAAGTATACTCGAATAATTGGAGGATAAACGATTGGACAACATGTTTAATCAGCTATCTACAACCCGGCGTTTAGTCGAGTGGTTTAGCAATCCAAGGTGTTCGCCTCCGATGATCCATTTGACCTTTGTAATTCTATGAAGTACCAATACAAGCAACTATCAAACACTTTCAGAAATCTCTCATTTACTCGTAACGTCGATTCCCTCTCTTTTTTATCGAACGCCATCGCATCATCAACGACGACTGTCGTGTGGAACGAATCGTTCCCTTAGGCACACGTGTGTGCGTGTACATGTGTGTGCGTGTGTGGACTCGCCACCGTCCGCTTCGTATTGGCCACATGTGGGGATTCCGGAATGTTGTTATGTCACAAACAAGCTCGTCTTCTTCACCTAGCTACAGTATGAACACCCCAATCGCCGTGCAACAGCGCACTAAGTAACCGTACACTTAGCAAGCACATTTATACATTTAACTTTGTACTGGGGTGACCTGGTGGTCTAGAGGTAAGGTGTCAGACTTCTGTGCTGGGGGTCCGGGGTTCAATTCTCGGTCCCTGCACAGATTTATCTGATTGCCAAACCCTTCCCTCACCTCTGACAATACGTGTATTAATCACAACTTGTGAATGTGTGGAATGCCAGGCCTCCACCGTAGTTCGTATTCCACGTTAAACTGTAGGTCCTCCATTTCATCTCACAATCACCCTACCATTACACATTAGCGTAAGTGCATATAACCCGAACGGGTAGTAAGACGCGGTGCTAATAATAATAATAATAATAATAATAATAATAATAATAATAATAATAACTTTGTACTGAAACATCTTACTGTATCACCTAAAGAAAGTCTTGTTTACAGGAACATTTTATGTTCCCTTGTTATTATGATGAATTTTTATTTTTATTTGTTCCCGAACACAAGTGGGTTTTACAAATCTCCCTGCCTCTATGTAGTCAGGGCATTAGCCCAAACGGTTTTATGAAAAATTGTTCAAACTTGATATTTAGATTTATTTGAGTTGTAAACTGAAACTTGGGCACGGGAAATTTTACTTAACTTACCCAGCCCAAGTTTGAAAACAGTTGATGATTACATGTTTTATGGTCATATCTTGAGGCCAAATCGCAATTATTTTTTTAGCACTCCATTTTAATACCCGTCCGGGGTATTGCGTAGAAATCGTGATTTTTCTTCTACCTATAAAGTTAATGGTCGTTTACTGAGTAGTTATATTTAAAAATTCGAATGTTTTCGAAAATTGTTCATTATGAATATCTGGGAAGTGTTTTAGTTGGCAAATAAAACTGTATACTTATTTAGGAGAAATATTATTATAATTGTAGTTTAGTAATGACTGTTTTTTTTTAAATTTAGAACTATTCGAAAACATTTTTAATGATTTTGTTCAAAATGGGTGTATGAGAAAGTTTTTACATAATAAATAAAACCTTTCACCTTTTTTTCTTGTAGAAACACCCATTTAAGGGTAGTTCATTGAAAATGTATTTTTTTAAATTTTGTTTTAAATTATAATAGACTGGATTAGAAAGAATGTACGATTGTGTTGTAAAATAACGGACACGTTTTCTCTGTCGTGGATACTAGAAGGATTATAATTTATTGTGCAAACGGTTGTTTTCAGTGATATTTCATAAGATTATTATAATCAACATCTATTACATACATACGACAGTTTTAAATGCTTTAGGCTGCTAGTGAGAGTTGTATATTGGGGGTGGGAGATTGGAAGGGGGTCTTCTACATTTATTGACTCGTGGGAGTAGTCCACCAACAATCTATGCTAAGAATTATTTTAACAATAGACTATATTTATCTTGAAACAGTTTTTAAGTTGAGAATTAATAGCCAAAGCTATTATTTATGCTATTAGGGGGAATTACTCCATCTAGATATCATATTCTGAAAATTGAAAAATGATACCTGGACACGGGAATCAAACCCGTTTTTAAGTTTATTTAAAGAATAATTGCGATTGAAGATATTATGTATGAAACGACTTTAGTACACTATTGACTTAGGCATTTAGAAAAAATACAAAAACATATTTTTGATAATAATTTCGAGACTAGAGGGGTCTGGGCCTTCAAAACACACACCCTTGATACAGTTCTGCTATTAGTTTGTGGTTTCTACAATGTCATCATCTTGTGGAAAGCTATAGAAGAAAGATCTAGTCCACGTGGACCAGGCCGACTTTAGTAACTTAAAATATGTGGGTCACTTGTTGAAACCTTTGTTAACATGTTTATCAGTTCACCAGCTCTGTTACTTTATCGGCACGCAGTGGAGCATGTCCTTGCGGAGTTTCGCCTCTGTTACTCAACTGTCGGAGGGGGGAAATACCCGCGCAACTCCCTAAGATCCCAAAGGTCAGCCATCAGTGTCTTCCAAGACGGAGTCTGGCGTACCGTGTTGTAACTCGAGGAGAGAGAAAGTCCCTTCACCCGCCATCCTCTTGTTTATTCTCTTCTTGATATGTGTACCCCTCGCAGCATCTGATGGTTACGAAGAGATCACGCCCCCTTCCCTTTCCAGCTGGAACCTCAGATGCTTTGTGTTATAATTTATAGGTGGGTGGAGAATTACGGCGATGAATAGACAGACACCCGCATCGGTAGGACACGTGGATTAAACGTCAGACTCGTTTATTTTGTTGTACTTGTGACTGAGAGGTCGGGGTTCGAATTCAAGCTGAATACACAATGGGGTTTTTTTAGTGAAAAAAGTGCCCCGCTTTCCTTCCCCACCAATGCGGGTACATTTCCCAAAATGTGACCTCCCTCATTCTTAACCCATCGCGGCGTATCTTCTCAGCCACGGTTCCACTTTGTCAAAGCGAACACACCTGTACCACCTCGTCTACGCTCAGATGAGTGTACGTGACTTAAGGAGTCGTTAAGCTTTCCGCCCCACCGGTTAATATAAGATCACCGCCGGTAGAAGTGGTGAGCGGTCGAGGGCTTTTATGAAGATGGTGGGTAGGTGTGTATTCAGGTCAGTAAACACAGATTGAGTGATTATCAGGGCCTGCACATTTAGGTATAGTAAAATTATTGCTTTACCTTGATACAAGTTCAAAGACTAAAACTACTCTTTTTTTTAATTACCATGCCTCTGTCAAGCTATGCTTGGCTATGTCCCCTTCCTCTACTAGAAGCCTTGCGAAAAAGGTTTTCAGTTTTTCACAACCAAGAAGAATAAGAGAGACAAACTTTGCCGAGTCTGTTGAACATCTCACGCAAAGGCTATCAATGACTATTTACTCTTAAGGGTGGAGATGATAAGAGTAGTTTAGATTAAATACACTCACATTAGCGTTAAGAGAGCGCTGGAAGCATCACACGTGGAAAATCACCCTTAGTGCACTAAACATTTTTATAAAGACTAATATAACATATTGGAGGAGAAGATAGAAAATAATATAATACACACAACAGTGGTCGCATGGTCTAAGGCATCCCTTTTAAGCTAAATTTGATAGCTGGTGGTGGAGAATTTAGTATTTGTATTCCAATGGAAGGATAATTTTTCTAAATGCTATTCGCTCTACCTCCATGCAAATATGGTTACATTTCCACTAAGTTTTACATTTCTTTTCCATACTTTGATAGAGTAAATATACGGATAACCTGAACGGGTAGTAAAGTACGGTACAAAAAAAGTATTTTCCCTTTTGAGCTGCGATATAACGTAAGACCTAAAGTAGAAGAAACTATTGATCCGAAGACCAATAACTATACTAGAGTTAGTCCAGTTTTGCACGCCATTCAGGCCGCATCTATTAACTACAGTGAATAGGCCTGTAGTGAGACACAACGAGTAGTTGAGACCAGGAAATATACCAGAGTTAGTCCAATGTTGCGCTTCGTCCTGACCATACCTATCAACGACGGTGATGATGACGGAGGGAGAAAAAGATGACACTCGTACAATTAACAGGACCACTTCTGTATTACGTCACGGCCGCGTTACGTTATAACTTGTCAACTCTTCTAACATTTTGAAACAGCATTTTATGTTAAACACTTTCTCCATCGGTCGTTAATATATACAAGCTCTCCTGCATTTGCCATGCATGATAAACTTATGTAACAACGCATGGGAGCTGGATATAAACACGCGATAAAGTAATGTATGATTAGACACTAAAAAACTGACCTCTTGACCTCCCTCTAGTTCGCACGGTGGTTCAACCTAGCACCCTGGCATGGTGAGCCATTCGATTGGAATGTTTGGTTGGGACACTGAGATTCTTGGGAGATTTGGAAACGGACATCTTTGTGTTCTAGTTGGAAGAATGTGTCATAGATTTTGATTGTTCAACCCGACTCCTAACCCAATAAAGTACTATTAATAGTGTATTTTTTAATATTCTTTAGCACCGTATCTTACTACCCGTTCAGGTTATACGTTTATGTACTAATAACGCTGATGGTTTTTGTGATTGGGAAGGTTATATTTAGAGGTGTACCCGTATTTGCATTTGTTTTAGGGAAAACTACCCTCAGTACACCTGACAAAGATTCGAAGTTCGATCCCCCGTCAGTATAGTCTACTGTGAGAGTAGTGTGTCAGACCATGCGGCCAAATTCAAATGACCTACAACCCCAAATATATAAATAGAGAAAAGCGACACCCGGAACGGCCAGGGTACAAATTCCTGTCCGGGTGTAATTTTTTTATATTCACACAAATACTCCGTCAGAATGTCGTATAAAAATACGTGTTTGTTTAAAATCCATGTTTAAAAAAACACTTCAAGAGGTAATTTTTATTGTCTATAACACTCTTTGGCATTTATATCCTGTAGGAGGACTTCACCATGATCTGCCGTAATACACCCCTTCATTCCTACCACCCTAAGCCCAGAAATACTTTTCCTGTAATCACACACAACAATTTTAATTAATACCCTTTGGAATACATAGTATAGTCAATTGAAGTACTTGGTTATTAAATCTCTTTCGGGGATACGTTTTTTAACTAGGAACATACCCAGATTATGTTCTTTAGCAAGCTAAATCTTTATTTACACGTTTGACTCCATGTGGTATAACGGTTAGTGATGAAAAAGAATGTATTAGCGAAAATGCATCCGCATTCGCGTGAATAGATGATGTGTAAACCACAGAGATAAATCACATATAGAACCCAGATGAAATTCAAGCCTTGACTTTATGGTCCCAGTATAACCTTCAAGCTAAGTAAAAGGTGTATGTTTAAAATCACAGTTATTGTTAAAATATTCATTACTATGATGGTAACATACCATGAACTATTTAAAATGAATGTTTTTACATATTATTTGTCTTAGAGACGAATATTATAACATAATTACTTTATGGCATTAGGAACTTGAAAGATAATGGCTGCACTTACAAAAGTACGCCGTATTCCTATCTTGAGCTAGTTCCATCCAGTCCACCTCATTACACCCTATCCCTACCTTGAGCTAGTTCTATCCAGTCCACCTCATTACAACCTATCCCTAACTTGAACTAGTTCTATCCAGTCCACCTCCCTACACTCTATCTCTTTCAGGTACATTCTAATGTTATCACCCTCCAATCTCCGTCTAGGTCTTCCCAATGATTTATTCCCATAGGGTTTGCCAGTTAACACCCTGGACGTGGTTCTAGATTCTCCCATTCGCGATGTCCTGCCCGCCTTAGTCTAGAGAGACTTGAATATCCTAACAATGTCTTGTGTTGAGTACATTGTATGTAGCTCATCATTATGCAACCTCCTCCACTCCTCAGTATAACATAGGAATAGGTTTATACTGTATGAGTATAATCATATCAAATCAACTTAAAACACTATGTAATTCCAATGGTTTGCCACTAAAAATATTAATTGTGCATCACGTGCTACCACCCATCTGGGATGTCTGAATATTTACACCAATAGGATAGAAATGAGGAATGTAGAATGAGAGGAGATATACCCAGATTTGTGGAAAGAGAGACAATTTTAAGCCATTATTCTTCACCTGATGTCCATGATGACTTAGAACATCCGACTCCTTTGAGGGTATTTTTTTTATTGAATGGATTTATTGGCGATTATGTTCAATTAAAATGTCCGAGCTCAGCTCAGATGTTGTTACTTCCAAGATCAAACGTAGTGTTTTGTTTCGAGCTCACGCGATGGAACTATCCAATAAAACAAAAGAAGTCATGTTTAGCGGGGCCAGTGATGGTATCTCTTGAAAGATCACGCACAGTAGATGTTGTGAGAACAGCCTCATCACGCTAACAACCAAACAATAGGGAAACTGTAAAGTAAGGACTTGGGGGGAAGGTGGATTGGAAGGTTAGAAAATTAGGGACATTAATGGCGTCTCGGACGGGTAGGCTATTGCTCGGGGATTGTGATTTTAACGAGCGATAGGAACGGAAGCTTCGTTTTATGGTTTTATAATAGTGGAAATTGCATAGAGATTACCTAGCTTAAAAATGTTAAATGCACTTACTGGGAGATAAACGCTATCGTAAATAAATATAATGTTAAGTGGATATTTTTCTAAGCGTAAACGTAGGAATACTTTTTTACACGCTACCATTAAAACTAATGTCATTTCACAACCGAAAAGGCTTGTTTTATTAAAATATTTGACCCACAGATATTAAGACTTTCTAGTGTTGTTCTTAGTTAAAATTTAATTGGCGCTTTATCCCTGCATCATATAAAAATGTACTTTTGATTTTTACAACAACTTTGATTGCCCACATTAATTGTATACCAAAATATATTTTAAAGGGGAAGCTCTTAAATGAATGCTATATATATAGATATATCAGTCATTTAAGATTATATATAAATGATATATATACATATATGTGATATATATCACTTATATATATATGTGATATAAACTCTCTACTATAATTTAAAAGGATGTTGAAGATGAAATTTAGCTGATTGGAATCGAAACATTGCGTTCTGAATCTGAATCCATAACAACACCCTTGCATTGATGTTTAGTTTAATTTTCTGGGATATAATGTTTAGTCAAACTTTATATATGACATTGGTGGACATGAGGACAAAAGGCATCAATCTCGTTATGTTTGGTTTCCCAGTGAATGTCAAGTTCAAGGTTTTGATTGTGGTAGGTTGATTTTGGGTGTTTTATCCTCCCTAAGGGTTCTTTAACTCACCCCCACGCAAATATGAACGTACTTCCTCTAAATTCTGCATTCCTCATACCTACTCCCTTAATGTAAATATACGGACGGCCTGGACGGGTAGTAAGGCGTGGATAACTAATTTGAAAGTTTTTTAAATGTTGGCAAAACTCGGCTTCAGAATATTACATACCCCTAACAAAGCGAAGTTATATAGGTGTGTGCTCTATTCTCACTAAGACCACATTCGCGGATGTGTTTTAGTAAAATGAGCTAAACTCCAGAAATGTTTATAGCAATCCACATAAAAGTGTAGATGTTCTGAAATAGAGGACTTAGAGCTAGCTACATATAGAGCGAATTTGCCATCGATTGAATTTCATCTTGAAGTGAAGAAAGGTAAGAGAGGTTTGCCCTGTGCAGTTGTACAATGTTAATATATGTATGTATGTATGTATGTATGTATGTATGTATGTATGTATGTATGTATGTATGTATGTATGTATGTATGTATGTATGTATGTATGTATGTATGTATGTATGTATGTATGTATGTAT
>CABFWB010001157.1:18209-29109 GCA_902151455.1 Timema bartmani | reverse complement strand
TGTATGTATGTATGTATGTATGTATGTATGTATGTAAGTATGTATGGAAACACTCTTCAGGTCACAAATTGCAATAAACTGAATCCAATATTTTTGTATTTGGTTCGTCTATCGTCAGAATAGAGCCCTATTAAAATTCATTTCAAAGTGATAAACCAAAGTAGAATTTTTCTCCGAAAATCTAGTTCTAGACAGAAATTAAAAGCAACCAATTATTATTTGTTTCTGCCTTTATTAAAACATGGATAATATCTTAAATTTCTTGTCCAAATATTAGTTTCGATTAAGTAAAGTGGCATGTACTTTTCTATAGATGTTATTTCATTTACTTATCTACGATTCTAAAATCTGTGCTGTTCATTATTTCGTGTGTTTGTTTTTTAGTTGTTGATAAAATGTATCCCTACCAACGTGCCAGTTCTCATTTTCTCAAGAATATTCACCGCTCACCTGAAGAAGATTAGAGAGTCACGCTCATAGGTTCTTTCCATTTGCCGTGACATAACGAAAGTCAACCTTGACATCTTAGTTCATAGCTTTAAAAAAAACACACACACACAAAAATGTGAGTGTTCTCTCCTTGCTGAAGCGTGTCGAAGGTTGAGAATGTTTGTTTTAAGACGGGTTTATTTTGCTATCCAGTACGCATGTGTCAATATTACATGCCACGACCGATTTTGTAACTCGATAAGAATGCATTGCAGCGATATTTAAGAGATATGACACAATAACTTTGAATCCGACATTTCATTTTGTTTCATGTCATCATAAATAAATATTAATTGTAGAACCTATTTATTAGTCCAACATCTTAAACCTCAGACGGTAGCGTGTTTGTTTACTGAGCCAAGGATTCCAGGTTCGATTCCTGGCAAGGCCAAAAAACTGTATTAATGGTGAAATGTGGGTTTCCTCTTTCACAGTGATGAACTAACGGCCATGGGCTGGGTGTTGTGTTTGTTCTAGATTTAAGTTAGTTTATAAGTCGTGTGTTGATATATTATTATTGTTATTATTAGCACCGCATCTTACTACTCATTCGGTTTATACGCACTTACGTTAATGTGAAATGGTAGGATGATTGTGAGATGAAATGGAGGACCTACATTTTAACGTGAGATCCGAACCACGGTGGAGGCCTGGCATTCCTCACATTCACAAGTTGTGTATTAATACACGTCTTGTCAGAGGTGAAGGAAGGGTTTTGGCAATCAGATAAATCTGTGCCGGGACCGAGGATTGAACCCTGGACCTCCAGCACAGAAGCCTGACATCTTATCCCTAGACCACCAGGTCACCATGTGCTGATATAATCAATCGGTTCAGAATGTGAACGTTTAATATCTCAAATAAATGGGTGGAGGGGGAGAATTAAAAAATACCATTATGTAATTATATTATTAATTTTGTATTAGGCTACTTCATTACACTTTTTTTTACATACAAATTTAGAAGATATTCCAATAACGTGTGATTTTGCTATCTAAGTTTATGTATTTAAATCAAGTTAATTTTTAATATTTATATCATTTAAAATAGCAATTCACAGCAAATAAGAAATCATAGGACACACTTGTAACTCGAAAATAAATCAATTTATTTTTAACCATTATTGGTTAATTTATTTAAATAATATATAAAATAAATCAAGCTAAACATTTTTTCGTAGATTGCAACTAATAAATTTGTCTATAAGAATTAAGATAAATGTACAAGCAGACTTAGTTAATCATTTGACACTGACTCTAAGTCGGCGTTAGAATGGTTTGAACCAAGGCTACGCGCACGGCGGAAAGAAGTGGTTAGAATAGCCACAATGTAGTTTGCCATCATTTTTTTCATGTGGACTAGGTTAATTTATTATTTATATACCTTCCTCATTCCTCCCTCCTTAATATTAAGTGGTTAAAACCCCTTATGCTGAACTTAAAGCAAACCAAATTGATTACATATGGTAATTTGATGTTTCAAAATAGTTGAGAAATCGGAATTATACATTTGCTATATATATATATATATATATATATATATATATTACTAGTAACATACATCTTAATTATATATTATTTATATTAATTGATATCCATGAAAAAAATATATGTCTGCCTTATTGCAAACAAATCTATACCGATACGCCTTTGAATGTTAAGAAGGGGCCTATTATTTATTCCAAAAATGTGCACTGGTATAGGCCTACAAGAGCTCCAAGACGCTAGAGCTACATAATACTTTTCCACCTGTGAAAGAGAGGTCAGGGTTCAAATCATTGACGGGTGCAATAAGGGTATTTCTCCACCCCTTCCCCACGCTGATGTGGGAATACTTTATCTAAGCTACCCTACAAAATATATAATTAGTTATATTCAAACAAATTTGCGAAGATATCTGTAACAATTATTTCCACTAATCATAATATATATCGCCATCCATGTATAATTAAAACTTATATGAACGACAGCATAACATGTCGAACTAACGTCGTCGGGAGCTGTCAATCGACGATGGCCGATGAAGCCAATGGATCCCCACGTCCATCACAGACTTTGCCTTAAACTATGAGTGATTAATGACTGGAAGAATCCTGGATATCTCAGTGGTAGAGTACCGATACACTGAGTCAAGGATCTCGGGTTCGATTCCTCCTTTCCCAGGCATCCTCTTTCAAACAGATCTGGTGGTAAACGTTTCGACGTCAAGCCAGGAGGATCCACCCACTTGATGAATTACACGGCTCTCTCTCTCTCTCTCTCCGTCTATAACGACCTTGACGTGAAGTGTTTGTTGTATTTATTTTTTTTGTTTCTCTCTCTCTCTTTCTCTGAAGAGGAAGAAGAGACTGAGTAACCTTTCCTCCTAATAGAATTACGTACCCAGCTAACAGATTCAGCAAGGACGCACCGCGTACGTGACGGAGGTAATTATTTTAATCGCCAATCCTCAAGTGCCCTTTCAAAATAGTTGAGGTGAGCTTCACACGCGTGGGACTCGATACACCCGCTTCGATGATCGAATGGTCAACGGAAAGGAGTTCAGAGATCGAGGCTCTAGTCCCAGTCAGGTGCGATATGGATTATGTTTTTCTAAATGGTTTCCCAATATCTCTCAACGCAAGGGTCCTCTAAATTCAAACTTCCTCATCCATCACTCAGTAGGGTAAATATGTGGATAGCCTGCACGGGTCATAAGATATACACATAGAAGTGCGTACGCTCCCGGGGAACGAGGGCCCTAATTTGATTCCCAACTAGAGCTATTATAGGTCAGTATGATGGTGATCAGGACAGTAGTTAACAGAAGAGATGGTCTTAAGGTTAGTGCACTTGGTTCTGAACCCAAATAGGACAGCTTTCGACCCCGGTCAGATGCATTAAGAAATATGTTTATTTTATTACGCGTTTAAGTTTTCATCCTTTCCTCCAAGTAAATTACGATTTATTTATTTCCTTTCTCTTCTTTGTAATATCTACCTTTTTTGATAAAATTGTAAGCTTATTTTTGTACCCCGTGTCTTACTACCCATCTCGGCCACACACACACACACACACACACATGTTTACACTAAAGGAGTTTGGATTAGTAAGGTAGAATTTAGAGGAAGTGTACCCGTATTTGTGTAGAGGGAGAGAGTAGCCATTTAGGAAAAATTAACTAATCATCCGGCTGGAATTCAAACCCTCCCCATCACCAACAAACCAAACAAGACGAGAGTGACGTCTTGGTCCACGTGATTTCTGATGCGGCTGAACGTGTAAGGAAATGTAAAGTTTCAGTTTTGAGTGCTCGTCCAAGAATTGAAAACACAGGTTTGCACAAGGTCACCAAAATTAAAGCGTTAACCTTTGTATGTGTCTTCCTGGATAGCCTTTTCTCGCGGTCAGAAGGTTAAAGGTGTAAAATACTGCTTTTAAAAATGACCTTGGTTTGATCTCGAGGATGTAAAGAAATATAAAGTAATTCGTATTTGTGGATGTGTAAGTTTACTGGATTTATCATACCCTAGATAAATATTAAGTTGCCTGTTTGACAAGAAAGTATTCGTTAGATTCCTATTATTAATAATAATATTACTACTAACTTTTAATTAGGGGGAGAATCAAAATATTATCTCGTTTTTTGTTGATTCAAATCATTCTTTTTTTAAATTTATTCGAGGTATTTAACGTGCACTTACTGAACCAATTGATTATATTAGCACAAGACATATTAAACCACTTAAATCTATAACAGACTTAACACCCAGCACTATGAAAGGGTAGACCCACATTTTACCAATGATAAGTTTTTCGGCCATACTGGGAATCGACCCCGGGATTCTTAGCTTAGTAGACAGACACGCTACCTACTGAACTTAGGTGTCAGGCAACTATTTAAATACTGTTAAGGTCAAAATTTATAAGGATTACATGTAAACTAACACTAATGTAAAACTACCCATGCATGTAGAGTATGTTCATGATAGGTTTTTATCTGGATGACAATTCAAAAATCATGTGTTTATGTTTTGGGCTGCCAACACTAGAAAAAGATCACTATTTTATTATAAATGTTAAGTTTTTTAATTTCATGTTACATTTTACATTTAAAACAAAGCAAACTTAAGTTTTCTTACACTGTTTCATAACTTTTAATTATTTCTTTTTACCCAAACCGAAACAATATTTTAAACATAATTAGAAGTACTTATTCTCCATTTTGGAATGTTATCTATGATGTGTAATATAGTGAATACATTAATTAATACCTTTTAATAGAGACATCGTATTTACTTGGAAAAAAGAAAAGACTTGTCATTTTTTATATATAAAATAAATTATGTTATGATTATTTTATCGTATTTCGAAATATTTAAATGAATAAATTATTTTTAACCACTGCGTAGGTGTATCATTGTACAGAACTTGTTTCCGTCACGTTCAATCACATGGTTTAAATTCGTCGGTCACCATTTTGAAGCTATGTTCGCTAAACCTTTTGTGAAAGTGATGTGAATAAAAAAAATTTAGGTGGGATAAAACAACTAATAAGCTTTGTGCCCGATCTCAAATAAATATATAAATAATATTGTCCTAAATTTCTGTGGCTAGCTATCAAATTCATAAATTACCATACATTTTCATTACAGTTATACAAAGTGACATTTCAGCTGGTGGCGTAGGGATATATTAGGTACTATTTCTAGTAACTTTTTGAGCTGTCATCCAAGTAAACTAAGGTCGTGAATGTATTATAGGAAAATGGTTTAAATTTTAAGATCATTTAATAAAGTTTGTCGGTGACTGGGAGGTCCGAGTTCAAATCCAGTCCGAGTATTCTGAGGGTGTTTTTTTCCTAAATTGTGTCCCAACGATGGTGGTACAGTTAATATAAATTTTACCCTTCTTATTCCTACCACATTAATTAATATATATTATATGTGTCAACACAGGCGGGTAGTGAGACGTGGTGAAAATAAATAAATTTTAAAGTAACCCTAAATTACAGGACCAATTTCCATACGAAGACTTTTTTTAGAAAATACAAACGTGTTCTTGTGGCCATAATTGATAAAATTGAACTATTTTACTAGTGTTATTTTATCGGTATTAATAATTTTTATTAAACGTGACAGCTACAGATCATATGACTTAACGTATGAATACGGTGAAATATATCTACAATACATTTTCTAGCTATCAGATAATTTTCCACCTAAGAAAATGTACTATTTACTAAGTCAGAGAATGATGAGACTGAATCAATACCATCTATAAAAAATAAGATAGGTTTTAAATATGTAAAAAGTTGATTTTTAAATTGTAGCTATTTATTTATAATTTATCATCATAATTTTTTAATACTTTTAGCACTGCGTCTTGATATTTGTTCGGGCTATACGTCTATGTATTAATTACACTAATGTGCTATAAATTAGGAAGGTTAAATTTAAAGGAAGTGTATCCACATTTGAGGGAAGGGAGAGTGGGAACCCGCCATCAGCTCACCCGACCGGGATCGAACCCCGATCTCCCCGTCTTAGGCAGTTTAATATATGGCGAGAGTAGCGCCTCAGAACATGTGGTCCCCTAAGCGGGTTATTATTCTATTGAAAGTAAATATTACCAAAACCCTTAGCAGTTGCCATAAATTCGATAGGACTTGAGAATTGCTGTTAATTTCATAGGTTTTGAATTTTTTTAAATTAGAACGTCCCTGATGATATGAGGAGGGAATCTTAAAGAAAGTACAGCCGCGTTTTCAGTAGAAGAGAATGTGAAAACCACCTCGATAAATGCAACATGAAAAAAACACTCGCATTTAACCCGACCGGGATTTGAGTACTGACCTCCATAGGCATCGGAACTAGCTGGAGTGTGGGTACATTGCCCCCTGATCTCTTTCTGGGAGGCAGAGCAGCGGGTGAGCTATAGGTCAAATTGTGCAACGATCTAATTACAATTCTTGCGATCAGCAACATTTAAAAAGCTTGATAAGACTCATCCTTAATTTGCATGTCTTAATATTTTTTTAATAAACACACATGAGTCCAACGAGTCCCTATTTATTGTTTAATGTAAGAGAAAAAATATAAATTTAGCCTATTTATAGGCCGGTGGTACCCAACCTTTTTCAGCTAACGTCTCCCTTGGTAGATCAACACGTTTCCACGATCCACCCACCCCCCATTATTTTTTGGGATGTTTATAGAAAAAATCTATAAAATTATTGTTTTGTTTTCACTTCTATGTTTTATACAAAGATCAATTTAACAATGGCATCATAATAGTGCAAAAAAAATTGTGATGGCTGACCCTTTTGTTTTCATCAGTTCATGAAGATTGGGTTTAATATTTGACAGAACACGCCACAAATCGCTTTCCACTTCAATTTGACAACTAAGAGTCAAAGAAACGGTGGTGTTGCACGGGGCCGCATTTGCAGGTGAGGGGGAGGGTAGAAAGGATAATTTGGGGTCAATCTGAGTCTTGCAAGCTTGGAAATAAACATGAATATGATTAAGAGTGTTTTTGATTTGGCTGGTCGCCTGATAAATACATGAATTACTACCATTGTTAGGCAATGTTCCAGATACCGAAAGAAAAATGTATCTTATTTACTTTATAAAAGCGTTTGAAATTAAAAAAAAAAGTCTTCGATTCTTAAACGATGTTTCATGTTATTTTTTAACGGTTCCACGGTTCCCACTTTCTTAGAAGCGCTTCACACACAAACACGCAAGTTGGGAACCACTGTTATTAGCTAACCTTTAAATCAAACATGTTTTGGTGTTTTTATCCGTAAAATTATGTATTTATATTTAAACACTTAATTAAAAAAGAGAACATAAAGTTCAGGAAGAAATTGTAATGACTGTACAATAAATTAAGTTCATGAAATTTGGATCGTATTTTTATTAAATATCGTTTCTTTAAGGCTAGGATCGAGAAATTTTCTTTACTTTGTTTATGAATTATTTTTTTAATTTTCTTGTATACATATCTACATGATTATATACTGTATACATAATTACACAAACACCACATATTCTCAAAGATTGGCTCAGTTATAGTGGTACTAAGCTATGTTGCCCTACCTTTTTTCTTACTCAAAACTAATTTAGCATAGATACAAGGTCATTTTGCCTCCCACCACACTCTCCCACCCTGTTAAAAAAAACTTTCTGGTGCCCCTGTTGACCTTCTAGTCCATAATGATTAAACGCAATGTTAATCTATCGCTTTATAACGCTCAAGCACCTCAGCGGATATTTTTTTAACCAAAAAATTAATAATACTGTAGATATTGTAAGTTAAAAATTAATAATATTGTAATATAAATTTTGTTGTTGTTTTGTGTCATAGATATGTATATTTTTCCAACAAAAAAAATTACGATCATATTAAACATGTTAACCATTACAGATAAAATTGTAATGTAAAATATTTCAAACGCTTAACCAATCTTGGTTATTTAGTTATATTATTATTATTATTATTATTTAGCACCGCGTCTTACTACCCGTTCGGGTTATACGCTTAAGTACTAATTACGCTAATGGATTAGGAATTGGGAAGGTTGAATAGAGGAAGTGAACCCGCATTTGCGTGGAGGGGGAGTGGAAAACCATTTAGGAAAACCCACCCCCAGTTCACCCGACCGAGATTCGAACCTCGATCTGCCCGTCCTCAGCAGTCGGGCTCAACACGATATTTAGTTATAATTTTTGTAGATGTGGAGTAAACTAAGAGTTAAATGGAAATAACTAATTTAAAAATATGCTTTGGGCACTGATTCTAGCTCTGAACCATTGACCTACATCACAATAGCTCTAACGTCTGAGCTATCTAAGTTATGTTATCCAAACACTTAATATAGACTAATAGATTAATCTAGACTTGATCAAAAGAATATATCAACACTATCAAAATGACTCGGAGGAACCTAAGTATCACAGATGATAGAGCAGTTTTGGGCTATTAAAAGTTCATGGTTCAAATCCCTACCAGGACCTCATTTTTAACTTTTGAATACTAATTTAATTTTGTTCGAATTAATCGTTATATACTAGTTGTGGCCGAGTGCTAACCATAATTCAAATAATGTGTTGAAAGATAACACATCACACGGTAACTTAACCCGAAACTTCTGTTTTGGTACATGGATGCATGGTTGCGTAAATAATTGCTTGTAGGTGCTATTTAAGTTAGAATTAATTTTCACAGCCAAACATTAATAGTGTATTCAAAGCCCGTACATTAAATAACTATACTAAAAATATTTGAATATTTTTAAACAAACTTAAAAGTAATAATCTAGTCCAATATTCACAAGAAGGGCCTTTTATAAAATACAAACCAATATTTGCTGATAAAATTTATAGCATTTTACAATATTATTAATGTTATTTAAAATGTATTGATAATATCTATCAAAAGTGACAGCTGCAAATCACATGACCTGACATGTGAATACATGCAAGTACTCGTAGATCTAGAAAATTTCCTAACGGTTGTAAAAGGCCCTTCGTATGGAAATTGGACTGAAGTGTTTATATATCACTGTTTTAATTTATATTTATACATATTTTATTTTTAATTATAGTATGCACTTTTAACTGAATCATTTTCATCATATGACTTAAGGACTAACTTAATGGGGCACCAAGGATAGTACCAGGAATTTACCAGGCCTACCCAAAAATTTCACAAGTATATCTTGTATGGTTAAATTATATGTATGCTTTAGTGCTAGTGTGCTGGCTATAAGCAACTTAATTGAGTAAATTATAGGACAAAAACAACGAACGACCCGACCCTACACGGTTAATTTACAAACTAGTGAGAAAAAAAAAAAGTTTCACAACGTTAAACTTTCACCCCTACTTGGACGCGATCCCGAGATATTTATATGAGTAGATATACGTGCTAGAGACTCAGATAAAAGGTTGGAATAGAAAAGCAATAAGAATATGTATTAACTAATCAGTAAACAGAATTGGTATTATTATTGGTTACGGATTATTGCCGAACGCTCCTTAGTTTGATTTCCATCTTCATTAACAAATTTTCAGCTATTTTTAAATTAATCAGTAGAATATTAGTCCGATAGATCAAAGTTATTTTGAATCTATATCAAGGAAATAATTTTCAAATACATCACGTACTAAATTATTTAAGGAGTCTTCTGAAATCAAACCAGAAAACCTATAGAACCCTAACTGCCCCCCCCCCCTTGTATTATTGTAATAGCTTTGATAAATCCTATAAAGTAGGTTACAATTATGTAAAATAAATAAATTGGTTCATCCACAGTTAGATAGCCATTTTTCTTATCAGATATTAGGCAGTAGCGTTGTTAAATGATAGTTTACCTCTCCCCGGGTACCAAACCAAAGACCAAGTTGGCTGGTGAATAAAATACTTTCTCACCTTTGCTGATAAGATAAAAACAGTTAGACACACTGAACACACAGATATATATATATCCTCAAATCAAAGACTGTTTAGAAGTCAAGAGGAACATTTCTAAGAGGAAGATGCCGTTGAGGCTTATATAGATGCCACACCCTCCCCTCCAGTGTCTTGACAAATAACACACGTCCCATCCCCACTCTCCCCCTACCCCTCACGCGCCTAATATCGCACCGAGAGGCTGTGAGGAAGGTCCACAGAAGAATCCTCATGTAGTTTCTTCAGGTGAAGGCTAAAACGAGCTATATAACACTTTTCTTTCCACTCCGGAGATTAAGGTTTTAAGAGTACCCCCTTTATTACGCCACACGTATTGCTATCCGTTTGCTCTACCCACGAACTTACTCCATTTATACCCCTATTTTCTTCTTCTAATGTTTAGCACCACGTCTTACTACCCGTTCGGGTTATACGCTTATATATTAATTACGCCAGTAGTTTTAGGGATTAGGAAGGTTATATTTAGAGGAAGTGTACCTACATTTACTGGGAGTGAAAGAGTGGAACACCATTTGGGAGAAACCATCCCCAGTACACCCAACCGAGATTCGAACCTAAATCTCCCCGTCATCGGCAGTCTAGTCTACTGCGAGAGTAAGCGCGTTAGACCACGCGGCCACCTAGGCAGGTATATTTTCTTACTAAAAGACATATTTGACGGCTATAAAAAGTAACTAGATCTAATTTTACGTACGCACATGTCAGGTCATGTGATATTAAGCTGTCAATTTTGATAGATATTATTATTATCTATAAACTAAAACGTTTGAAATAGCACACCATTGTGGTAATACCCACATGTACTAGTTGCATTAATATTAGGGTTGAATTAAGAGGAAATGTACCCACATTTGCATGAAAAGAAATAGGAAAACCATTGGTGAAAACTGTCCTCATTACACCCAACTTAGATTCGAATCCCGATCTTACCCCCCCCCCCCCCCCCCCCCCCC
>CABFWB010001157.1:0-16420 GCA_902151455.1 Timema bartmani | reverse complement strand
GGGGGAAAGAATCATTAAGAGGCAATATAACTTAGATTTGTTTTGAAAAAAACAACGAAAACCAGTCTCCATTTCATCGAATCACAACTCAACTGGAGGAAAATAACTAAACCTATTTAAAAGTGACCCATTTGAGGTCTTCGCCGGTAATAGAAACCAGTCCCCTTAATATAAATAGGAAATTAAATTATTAATTTTAAATTTGAGAAAATAGTTTTAGGCGTCACTTTATAAAAAGTGTTACATTGTACTAATGTACAGTACCTTTACCTTGAAAAGTAGTAAACTTACCTTGCTTATCTCCACCATGTTAAAGACTACAGTACGTGATGGGTCAGTAATGGAACCCGGTAAAGGTAATTATGTAAGATTTACTACGTAAATGGAGTATGAGTCATATCGTTTTTAAAGAAAAATCTCACATTTATCGTTAATAAAATTAAATGTGAAAACAAATCTTGCGTGTTAAGACAATCTCTTTATACATGAAATCCCGGGTGTGCAAATGTTAAGGTGGGAGTGTAGGAGTCGGGAGCTAAGCCTAGTGTTTTTTGCAGTTTTTTTAACGGAATATTTTGTTAAGAAAAATAAATAAACTATTGCTCCAGTATACATATAGAGTTTAATTTTCTTCACATGGTGATATCAACAGTTGTTGAATATTTGTCAAGGGTGTCCTGGAATTTAATGACAACTTTCCCTCTTCGTTTAAAAAGTTTGTCATCTAATGACGCTATGATCATGACAGATGTTCAACAACTGTCTATATATAACCATGTGGAGAAAATTAAACTCTATGTTTATACTGGAGCTATATCTGATTTATGTTGGCCAAAAGAATATTTTGCTATACAAACTATAAAAACTCTGACCTTTTCCTCGCGTTCTCTACACTCACACCTTAAGTTGTACCTGGTTCATCTGACCACCTCCAGGTCTCTACCGATCGACTTCCAGGTACTGAGCAGACTGTAAAGCGAACCCATTTCATAATGAAGACATAACTGTTACTTTTAAATGCAATATCTATTCATTGTAATGTATGGCCCACATCGGTGGGAACGCGGACCAAATTTAAAAGTAATACTGTCTGCTTTGCTGGTAATGGATAGGTCAGCGTTACAATATCGACAGGGTACACTGAGAAGGCTTATTTTTCTAAATAATTCACCATTCTCCTTCCATGAAAATTCGGGTACATTTATTGTAAATTCTACTGCTAGATGCGGATAGTCTGTACGGTTAGTAAGACGTGATTAAAAAATAATAGGTGGAGTCGCTTTCTTATTATTTACACTTTATAGTGCAAGAAAATGTGAAACATGGTTTTTTACCCAGGAAGATATTTGGCCCAAAAAGGGATGAAGATACTGATGAGTGTAGGAGGTTATATAATGATGAGCTACATACCTTGTACTCATCACAAGACATAATTAGGTTAAGGTATTCAAATCTAGAAGATTACGGTAGGGCAGGGCATACAGCGCAAATGGGAAAATTTAGAACCCTGTCAGGGTATTGACTGGAAACCCCAATGGGAAGACCTGGACACAGATGGGAGGTTCGGTAACAATTTAATTCAAGGTTAAAAGCCAAGCTGGATTAGCTAAAAATTAAGGAATAAACCACAATAAAATTCAAATGTTGGAAACAGAATACCTGGTCTAGGATCGAGCTCCGACCTCTTCGCCCTGGGATCCAGGTGAAATGGAAGTTTGGCTCCCTAGACGACTTAACAATCTCTGGGTGTCTTAAACAATATAAATTAATAAAAAAAGAAAAATAAATGTAAAAAAAATACACCAACATACGCTTTGAAAGCAATCATATGCGATTACAGAAACGTTAAAAGCACCCATTTTGACCCTACTTCCGGTGAAGGGAGAAGGGGATTGAAGGATTCTCAGAGGATTTAGGGGGCCATGAGAAATTTGGATTTTGGGGCATCCTTTCACGCAAAATAATTATATTAATTTAACATTATTTATTTTAACTACCATAATATTTAAAGTATGTACACTTCGTTAACCCTGACAGTCCTATCTTGACCTATTACATTATGATCCTCTCTTATAAGCTGCATTATAGTGTAAAGCCGTTGGTCTCATTTCGTTTGTGGCTTATAAAATATCCCTGGAAGTTATATGAACATACATTTCCGGCAAAATTTGTAGGCCCTTTCTCACTCACTCATAGAAATTACATGCGGAAGGCAAACTAACCAGCCAAAGGGTTTGGTGCATGTCCAGCTCTGGATGAATGGTAGGCGCATCAAACCAATCTTTGAGTTGAAGACTCCTCAAGCATTATATTCATAAAGTATTAACCGTTGTTCACATAGTTTAAGAAGTCAGTCTCGCAATCTATGTCAAAATTTACAAAATTATATCCTAGGTATTCGATAGATTGTTTAAAATTTTAAATTCAAATAGATTGATATTAAATCTTTGAGAGGCCATGTTATTTAAGTGGATAGCCTGAATTAAAAACTGTGTACTGTACATACAAATTAGGCCTAGGTTCAACATTTATCTCTGCCAAATTACGTTAAAAACAAAGAGACATACAGGTTTTTGAGTTGCAGGCATCTTGAAACGGATAACCGGGTAAAGAAACATGTACATACATTGTTTGCCCTTGGTTTGAAGAATATCTTTGCCAAATTTGGTTAAAATTATTCTATGAATTTGTGATTTATAGCGTACCAAACAGACATACACATTTATGAGTGACCACCATCTTGAAATTCATAACCAAATCGAAAAACTATGTATTGTACATGCGTTATTCACCCTTGGATTAAGGAATGTCTTTGCCAAATTTAGTTAAAATTGATCATCAAATTTGACAGTTATTGCTGAACAAACATCCGGACAGACAGACAGACAGACAGACAGACAAAACTTCAAATGGTAGGTACGCTTGGTTAAAATATAATACAATTCAAGCAATCAAATTTAAAAGCTCAAACTTGTACATTGTTTACAACAATTTGGGGTGGCATATGTTTTGAAAAAAGGTGATTATTTTTTTCCATTCTTCTGTGACCATTCAAGGCTATTCCATGCAAGAGTAACCAAGACTGCGTTTGAGTTAAAATAATATTTTAATCATGACGTGGAATGGAAAGGATAAATTTTTCTCCCACGGTGTGCACTAAAAATATCAGTGAACATGAAAATTTTGAAAGCGCGAGAAAAGATACTTAGGGGAACGTAGAAGCAAGAATTGTATTCAAGATGATTAAAATAACTTTGAAGATTTTTAATCGGGTGATTTAAATTTGAACATCAATATAATGTAATTTTTTATACTGTTGGAGATGATTGGCAAGATTTGGCTGCACGTGAAACTCACCCTTCTGATTATACGCATATTTATACTAATAGGGTAGGGATGAGTAGGATAGAGTTTATATTAAGTGTTTCCTCATATGCGTGAAGGAAGAGCGAAAAACACATTTAGTATAAACACATTTATTACGTTTGAGAAGACAGACATGGACACGCCAGATCAACAGCCTCCAGGTTAAACTGGCTGCGCAACATCGGAGAGCTTGAGTCTTTCAACACGGGTATCGATCGCTAAGTGCCATCAAGGGGCATTTTTTTAAAAAGCTAATTTTAAACATAGTTTCAGTAGAGATAAGTAGACAAAACCTCCTTCTCGAGTTCATCGGGCGTTTTCCACAAAGTTAGGTTCAGGTATTCACCTAACCCCCTCGTCACATGATCCTATCTCACAGAGAGTTTACGCGGTCTGCCCATTACTATTACAATGCTCCCTTTGTGAAGAACATGCTAAAAGTGAGTCTTTTAGCAACTGCACATCTGAAAGGGCTTTTTTTATTTATTTTAGCACCAGGATTTACTACCCGTTCGAGTTATATGCCCCCGGAAGTGCCTTTATCACGGAGCATTGACACTAGCAAACCCCAGTGTTGAGGGATTCAAACTGGCTCAAAAAAGGTCGTCTTTTCCCAAGTGCCCGTCGATGTCGGGTTAGTGGCAAGCTATTCCCTATCAGATTACAGTTTGGTTTTGGATAAAAGACAATTTTAAAGGTTTTGCATTGAAATGTTTCAGAGTTCAGGGTGACATATACACATTACACCATTACGTCAAGTTGGTTGATAGTCATTCTAATATTGTTGATAATGTGACCTGAATTACTGGGCACACGAATTCTGAACGGTTATACTGTTGGTGTTTTTTTACTAAATAGTATCCAATTTTATTACTAAGCAAATGCGGTACATTTTCCCTTAAATTATACTTTTATAATTTCTAGTACTAGAGTATAGTTAAATGCGGATAGCTTGGCAAAACAATAAGACATAGGCCTACTTCAAATAAAAACAAACATATAATTTGAATCTTAGTACACTTCTTCATGTAGTATATTATAGTTTGTGACAAAATTTTCAAAAAACAATCATCAATAAACTACCCTCAAATAATTTTTGGAATAAAAAACATTCTTATCTGTCTTGTAAAACACTCCCAAGATACCCATTTTGAATAACAACGTTGTGGCAAATTTAAAAAAAAAATTAGTCAATACTAAACTACCTTCAAACAAATTCCCTCAAAATAAATGAAAAATGTTCTTGTCATGTCAACACTCTCCAGGTATATATTTTAACTAAAATCGTTATAACTATTTTCAAAAACTTTGAATTTTCATAAATCAACAATATTAGTAAATTACCATTAATTTTTGGGTTAGAATTAAAATTCAAAATGCGTTATGAAGTGTGAGCATGAAACATCAAAATATAAAGTTAGAACAAAATCCATTAATTATATCGTTTTGGTTGTAGCCTCAGGGACAGACAGACTTATAAGACTCACTTTCTTTTAGGGTCTGGGAGAACATAAAACTTCCAAATTCATCAACATCAACTCGAGGTCAAACTTTTACTAGATTGCAATACTTTCTCTTTATACGAGAAAGCAAATTTTGACACTGAGATTGGGACATATTTTAACGCCATTTAAAACTACTTCAAAAGAAGTATGGTGAGCCTCACATGTACTTTAGTTTTAGTGAGCCGATAAAGACGACGTATCGAGACTTAATAAAGTTAATAATCACTGTATTGACCTCAGGCTAACTTTGTTGAGGTCAAGACTAAACCTGACCAAAACTTATCTCTTATCACTAAGAGAAAATAAAATATTTATATTTGAAAGCCATCTTTATACAAGTGATGTCTTGAATAGTTAAGTCAGGTCGGAAGGTCGTTTATGAATGGCGAAAAGAGTTGAGGTCTCAAAACTTACCTTGCAGAATATCAAAATACATTTGAAGGAAGTATTACGCACTGTTGACATTAAACATTACAAACTTTTCACGGCCGTACAGATATGATTTCACTTAGCAAACATCACTAGCAGGTTAATTTAAATATGATGAAGATAACATAGGAGATTCAACACCTTAGCTCAGTCCGTAGCGTGCCTGTCTGCTGAACTAAGGGTTCATGGTTCGATTCCTGATATGGCCAAAAAATGTATCATTAGTGAAATGCGGTTTTACCCTTTCACAGTGATGAATTAAACTCCGGGTACTGGATGTTGTGCCTGTCCTAGTCTTAAGTTAGATTATAAAGCATATGAAATTACGACAGACCTAGCAAGCCGGCAGTGAAAAGTATATGGCTTGAATTAAAAAAAAACTGACCCAAGCCACAGACTGGAAACAGAAATGTATGTAAAGTAAAAATAACATATATTGGCTTATAACTTATCGTTAACAACTAAATCGAAGACATAGCTGGTTCTCAACCTGTGGTACGCCTACCATCAGGGGTATAGGACATATTTATTAAGGCTACGTGAAAATAATTTAGTAACAGTGATCTTTTTTTGGTTCAAAGTAAATCTATTATGAAACTAATATACAAAACTTTAGGCTTTTTAGATGCTCAAGAGATCAACGTAAAACTGGAAGGTGCAGTGGGATAAACATCCAATTGGTATTCAGAGAATCCTAAAAAGTTATTTCTGGTTGAAATGTACAAATAAGTTATCAAAATTAACAAAATTGTCTTTATACTGTGTAACTACTCTAAAAACCAGCCCCGAGGTGTGGCTAGTGCACCTGGCTACGAGCTTAGGGGTGCAGGGTTAGATTCCCGGCTGGTACCTTGGGTATTTTTACCTTAAGGGGAATGATCCCAATGGTCACCGGGGTTTGGTTATGCCGGGTTCATGATCAACTTAACGTTCACTTAAGGTTAACTTAACGTAACTTAATGTAAAGGTTCTTCTGGTGTTTTTAAATGGAAGCGATCACGATGCACCTAACTTAAAGGTACTCTTCCTAACACCACGACAGCGACGGGCGACAGAGACAGACGCGAGAGGGAGGTGTCTCCCAATCACAGCGACACCACTGGTTTAAGGTTTTTGAATTGTATTCAGTCCGCAGGGCGCGACAGTGTCTCGCAGCACAGAGACAGCCGACACGACCGGTCTTGAACCAGTACTGTCTCATGTCTCTCAGTATATTCATAGGGAATCCACAAAGTGTAGGCCAGTTTGAGCGATGGATTCTTTTACTGCAGGATATGATGAAGTATTAATTAACTTTGTTTCACAAAATTCGCCTATTTTTGATCCAAAAATAGAAACTTATAAGGACGTATTAGTGAAAGAGAATATATGGAAAGACATCGGGAATGTTTTAAAGAGAAACAGTAAGTATTTGTTTTTAGTATTTATTGTTTGTTATTACAAAAATACAAACATACATAATTATTTAAAGTGTTATTTCTTGATGAGACATTTAGACAAGTTACTTTCGACTGACGACAATATTTTGTCAAGATGCTCGTCCATTATCACTAGAAAAATAAATTTTGAGCTTGTCTCTGATTTGTAAACCATTAATATATTTTGCAAATCCACCGGTATGTGACAATTTTGTCATACTTGTTGGAGCACTCATTTCTTTAGCTTGGTAGAATGGAGTGTTGTTTTCTTCTAGATAACCATCACGTAAATTGTTATGCAAGCAACAGGCTGTCATTACCAAATCGTCACATGTTTCAGTAGAAATAGCCATCGGTGTATGAAATACTCTAAATACTTGAAACAATAACCCAAACTCATTTTCTGCTACACGACGAGTACGACATAAGCGGTAGTTAAAAATCTCCTTTACCCGATCTAGCTTTGCCACTTTTATAGAATAAGGCTTCATCAAATAATTTCTGAGAATAAAATCTTCATCATCAACTAAAAAATGTGGCAAAATTTTGCTTGTACCTGGTAGATATTTCAGTTGAAGAATATTGAAATTATTTTTAGCTATTTTCTTTCCAATCACTGATTTTTTGGAATATGCCACTATCTCCTTCTATACCGTAGGATTCTACGTCAACGGCGATAAATTTGCAGTTTGCGTCAACCACTGCTAGTGATATTATTGAAAAATATTCTTTATAATTGAAGAACAGAGACCCAATGTTTTGGGGTGCTTTAATAAGCACATGCTTTCCCTCAATACTCCCAACACAGTTTGGCATATTCCCTTTTAGCCGAAATTCTTGCTCAATACGCTCAAAATCACGTAGTGATGGAGGAGGCATGGCTAGTGGCATAAGAGTCTTGCTTAAAGCTTTCAATACTTGTTTCACAATTCTTGAAATGTAACAATCTGATATACGATAAGCAAATGACCAAGATGAGTATCTCTCCCCGGTACCTAAAAATCTAAAAAAAAAAGTAATAATGTAGATATGTACTAATAAAAACTACATTAGAGTCCCGATTATTTGAGATTCCGTGAAAATGAGCCTATATTTGAAGATTTGTAAATGTAATTTTTAATATTTAGAAATATTTTTATATTTTTTTAACTCTTAATATTTTTATGTATGTTCGTGAAAGATTTTAAAATGCAATTTTGTGTGTTAACTAAACATTTTGTTTTGGTTCTTGTGTATGAAGCTTTACTTCTGTGAAGTAATTTATTAAAATCCAAATAATTAATACAAATTTGAATTAATTTTGATCACTCTAGATGGACTCAGTTTACATTACCTCGAATAACTGGAACTCTACTATAAAGTTAAATTTTAGATTTATTGTAAATTGACGTCATATTTTTTAAAATTGTAGGTGATGACTGTAAAAAGCGGTGGAAGAACGTCAAATATTCGTATAACCGATTTAAACACAGAAATAAGTTAGGTACAGGATCTGCAGTTACAGCTAAGAATTCTAAGTGGCAAATATTATAAACAATTACAATTTTTGGAAAATGTGTCAAATGAAAGATTTGGAAATTCCTCTATTCCAAATGATTCCCCAAGTACGTCTTTAAGTTATTCACAAGCTTCAACCGAATCTGATGCCAATCACTACAGTAATTCACCGACACAGGAGTTAAAAGAAGATACAAATATTGGCTCTGTAGTACATGCCCTAAAAAAAAAACTACGTCCTTGTAGAAAGGACGACCTTTTTCTTGACGTATTTGAAAGAAAGAGATCAAATTCGCCAAAAATTACGTAAAGACTTAACCGAAAAAAAAAAGATGATGACGAATTGCTTTCATTCACTAATCACATAAAAGATGTTATAAAGTCCAAACAAGAAATATATAATATCATTACCAAATACGAAATTATGGCTGTGGAGGCTAGTTCAGCTAGTTCTATATCCAACTCTCCTGCAAGAACCAGTCCCTCGTACACCATTCTGTCTCCGTCTACATCTGGATCAAATTTGACAAGTGTACCTGAACCTGAACCCATTATCTCAGGCACTTATAAACCAAGTGACACTTTTTGCATTTATCCACTACTACAAAAAATCAGGACTTCAAACAAGATAATAATAAGTATTATTGAATTTTAAAATTGACATTATAATTATAAATATTATTGTATTTAAAAATTTACCTCAAAGTAAAAAAAAAATGTTGTTCCTCCGTTGATATAACTCTTCTGTAAGTTTTTGACTTTAGTTCCTCATTGATTAAAGATAATACAAAATTAAATTGCGTTTTATTCAATCCACAGTATTTTATAAATGTTTTTTCATCACCCATCAAATGGTTTTTAATCAACACACTGTAATTACCTTCCTCACATCTTGCTTTAAAAATCGGGTCTATGGGATCTCTTGTGTTTAAATATATATTAAAACAAAGTGTTAAGTCATCATCTTCCTCTTCTTCTTGAAGAATTTTTACCAAAGTCTCATTTTAATTTGCCATTTTACCTCAATCAGTTAATCCCGACCAATTTCGAGACCACTTCCCGACACAAATGTCGCTTGCTGCAAACGGATGACAGTGTGTCGTTGTGGCGAACATTTTTTCTGTCTCTGTCGCCCGTCGCTGTCGTGGTGTTCGGACGAGTAAGTTAACGTTAACTTGCAGTTAACTTAGCGTAATAGATGTCCTGGGAGGTCTTTCATGTTAAGTGAACGTTACATGAACGGTATCACGTGATCTAGCCAGCCAATTATTATGCGAGTGACGTCTACAGGACTATTTATTAATTAATTTGTTGGTTTTATGACCAAGGTTTACTCTTTAGCTTAAGTTCTAGTGATCAGACATTGAAACAAATTATTTAAACTAAAATAGGAAAGCTAAATTTATCAAAAATATTTAGTATATTTATTATATAGTTTAAAAACTGTGAACATTCACAGATCATCACTTTACAAATAGTACAAATCACAGATCATACTCAAGAATGCAGCTGTTTGGCTCGAGTTGTTACGTTAAGTTATGTGAATCGTGATCACGCATCTGTTTTATTACGTTGAGTTAAACTTAAGTGAACGTTACGTTAAGTTAAAGTTAAGTTGATCGTGATCCCGGCATTAATTAGGCTTAAGTTAGGTTAAGAATCGCACCGCCTTAACAACTTCATAATCGCTATCATCACATCATGATATTGCCTGTACGACGTGTAGATTGGTGTATCCTGGGCAACGTTCTGTGCCACCACAGCAGCCAATAATATACACATGAGGCGACTGAATCTGGATGTCATATTCCTTACGGTCATATGTGCCATATGAAAAAAAAAATCGAAGAGAGAAGGTTTATTTTTATACTTTCACCGGAAAATAAATTGGAAAGATTATTAAACTTTTCGTTGTTTTATAAATTTACTTAACATCCATTACTGTTTCCAGCCTGTGGCCTGGGTCAGTTTTTTATTCAAGCCATATATTTTCCACTACTGCTAGGCCTGTCATAGCTTCATATACCTTATAACCCAACTTAAGACTAGGACAGACACAACATCCAGTCCCCGGCCGTTAATTCATCACTGTGAAAGTATAAACCCACATTTCACCAATGATATACTTTTTCGGCCATGTCGGGAATCGAGCCCGGGACCCTTAGCTCACTATACAGACACGCTACCGACTGAGATAAGGTGTCGGATCTGTTTTATAAATCATGGTCATTTATTTTTTCTATCAAAAGAAAAATATTTGCAAGCAGATCTTATTAAGATATTGTGCAATGTAAATACAATCTAATTTTCATAGGAAGAGCCTTTTAAAATACAAGTATGTTTTTTCCTGCAAAAATTTATAAAATCTTACCATTTTATTGGTGTTATTTCATCGGTATTAATAATATCTATGTATAAAAAAATAAGAGCTGTAGATCCCCTAACTTGACACAATAATACGTGAAAGTAGATTTAGTTGCTTTTTTAACTGTCAGGTAAGGTTCTTTCTAAGAAAATTGGACTGTAGGAGGTCTTTATTATCTTTAGATTCGAAACATACATTTCGACTGTTGCAACAGTCAGAAGAATAGCCAAGAAAATTAAGAACACCGTTGCCACGTATGAAGAACATTTTTATAAATGTTCATGTTTTATTAGTAAAAGGTCAAGGGTCGAATCTTTTTACTGTTTTGAGTTTACATATTTTTTAGGTAGACCTAAAAGCAATTCTAATAATAAACCAAATGAGAAAGTAACAAACCAGTTACATCACTGTAGTTCATGAATAACATTTCAGCACTATTTTGAGCTGTTGTGTCTTCTGATTTACAATGAACATTTAACCTTAAACTCTTATAGCTGGGAATGTGGACTAAAGGTCGGCCGCATTTGGTCTGGTTTTCCAGAACCAAAGAGGTGTACAGGGTTTACTGGGTGTACCGAGTTTTCTTCCCTAAATAATTTTATTTATTTATTTATTTAGCACCGCGTCTTACTACCCCTTCGGGTTATACGCTTGAATACTAATTACGCTAATGGGTTAGGAATTGGGAAGGTTGAAAATAAAGGAAGTGAACCCTCATTTGTGTGTGAGGGAGAGTGGGAAACCATTTAGGAACACACCCCCCCCCCAGTTCACCCGACCGAGATTCGAACCTCGATCTCCCTGTCCTCAGCAGTTGAGCTTAACACGACTAGCGCGTTAACTAACTATTCCACCGAGGCGGGTAGTCCCTAAATAGTGTTTCCTTCCCTCCATCCACGCAACCGTAGGTAAATTTCCTCAAATTCTAACTTTATCACACCCTATAAATTATCGTAATTGAAATACGTATATCCCGGATGGGCGGTAAAAAAAATTAGATCCAAATAATTGTTTTTTTGAAAAAAAGTTTGAAATAGCTATGGATAAAAGTAAAAAAAATTACATCCTGTTTTTTCATTTTGGTTTTTGATATTCCTTTAAGTTTATTAAAGATATATTTTGCTCTGTAAAAGTTATGTAAGTCCGAGAAGAACTGAAACAATTATAAAAATTGTTAGACATTCTTTATAACTCACTCTGTTATTGGCCACATTTTTTCTGTGCACATACATTGCATGTCATTTACTAGGTTTTACATAAAATTATATAAATTATTAGAGATTTTGTAAATTCTGACATAAATGATTTTCAATGATTAACAAGATTCTGGGTCTTTTATTTATATTGTACATTTATAAAACAACTCATGTGTAGTTTCAGCAATTTACTGTGGATTAAGATTGAATGATAAATATAAATTTCCAATTAAATGGAGTTACATAATATAAGAAATTAATATTGTGCTACTTTTTTAATTAGATTATATAATGTGTACAGTACTTTATAAACCAAATATTATATCAAACCACGACCAACAAACTACATTCCTATTTCGATAGTACGGAACTTTTCAGAGCTACAAAAGCTACGCAAACAATTTTAATGTATTTTACATAAATTAATGTTATCTACGTATGTCACTTTTTAAAGATAATACCAATGCCTATAAAATATTACTACTAATAAAGTAAAATGTTATGATTGTTGACCGTGAAAAAATATTTGTATTTTCTAAAGGCTCTTACTATAACTAAACTTATGACCATAACATTAATATTAAACTTTTGAAAAATATTTTAATTGTTTAGTTAGGAACGTTTAATATTTATAAATAAAATTCAATTTTTAGTGAAATTATGTTGTAGAAGTTGTATTAAATTAATATGAAAGACATAAATATGTAGTATAATATAATATATATGCACAATATTTGATTGATATTTGAAAGAAATTGATAATATTAATTAAAAGTTATGATACTTTATAATTATGAATGTCTTTAAATTTATAGCAAACATCTAAAAATTCAGTACATATTAAAATTGTAGACATTTGAGTCAAAGTTATACTTAGAACTATGTTTTTAAAAACATATTTTTAAATATAACTCTGACTCAAATGGCTACAATTTTAATATGTACTGTATTTTTAGATGTTTGTTATAATTTCAAGACATTCATAATTATAAAGTATCATAACTTGTAATTAATATTACCAATTTCTTTCAAATATCAATCAAATATTGTGCATATATATTATACTACACATTTATGTCTTTCATGTTAATTTAATACAACTTCTACAACCTAATTTCACTAAAAATTGAATTTTATTTATAAATATTAATATTACACACCTAGCCTTAGCGAATATACATTTTATAATTGGGCAGAAGAACAAACCAGTGTACAAATTTTAAATATATTCAACTAAACAATATTTAATTTGCGAAGTAAGCGCAACTTCCCCCCCTCCCCCTCAAAGAATAGACACAAATAAAATCACATGTGCTTAAAATTATCGATTTATTTTTTATACTGCGTCTACTTCGATTTATATGGATATTTGTTAGTTACGCTAATAGAGTAAGAATGACGAATGTAGAATTTAGAGGAAATATAATCTCATTTGTGTGGAGGGAGATAATAAAACCACTTAGGAAAAAACACCTTCATTACACCCAGATGGATTCGAACCTTGATCTCCCCGTCAACAACAAATCAGGCTAAATTAGTTTGACATTTATAATGCGTGCCCACTGAAACAGCTCTTATTGATGTAAAGTATTTTTAGTTAATAAGTGTCAAACGTTTGTATTTAAATTTTAAATAATTTGATAACTTAAAATAATAAAGGCTCTTAAATGAATCAAACCTTTATGTGATCTAATGAGAAAGTGAAGAATAAAAATACAATATTTAAATCTCTTCTTAGCTAAACAGAAGGAGAGAGCCAATAGACCGAGACAGTCATTCTGACAAGAATGGGTTCCAGGGAACCTATTCTTTAACTCTCTTGTGTATACCACTTAGAATGTCGAACGACAGTTTCATTCAAGAGTTTTGGAACTTGGGACACTTGAAATGTATTCAAGTGAGTGTCGTGTTATTTAAAAAAATTATTTTGTCAGGAAACGTCACGTAATTTCTTGACTAACAAAGTTTTGTTTTAAATAAACAAAGTTAGGGTACTTTCCTGGCACCTCATTGTTATCAAAACAATTCTACTGCATTTATTAAGGGCTTTCTGGTAAATAATTGTATGTATTATTTAGCAATGAAAATCTTATAGAACGTTTCTATCTAGCAATGTTTATTTTAAAACGGAAATTTGTTTACTGCAGACAGTACATACAAATGATCTCACAGTGAAACAATAAAATGTTTAAAATAGTTCAAAATTATTTTTAAATGAATGAAGGGAAGTGATAGGCTAAGGCAAGGATGGGCAAATCACGGCCCGGCCAAATACGGCCCGCTGGTGTGTTCAAACTAGCCCGCGGGATACATAGTTTAAATGAGTGACGTCATTTTTCGTGATCCAAGCTCATTCGCAGTTTCACTCATTTCACACCATCTTGTAAATCTTTTAGGAACGAACTTAAAGAAATGTATGATTGTTTCACATTTTAATGTATTTAGACATATTAATGGCAATCTATTAAGTGTGTTTATCATTTTTTAAAGTAATTTTGAAGAAAATTTAATGAATAAAAGTATTTGGCCCGCCAATTTATTATTATTATTATTATCTGGCCCTCCCGTAATTAAGTTTGCACATCCCTTGTCTAGGGTCTTTAAATTTACCATTATAAATCATTGTTAGCTCTTAATTATTGGGGGGAGGGGGGGCGGAAGGGGTTGAGCCACAGAATGAACCCATTTTAAGTTAACTTTAGATAAGAAAATATAGATTATTTCGTACCAAATGAATAACACAAATAATTTGATAGTGGAATTAAATGTGTCAGTCATTTAAAAAAGTCACATTAATTATTTATGTATCACACCAAACGAGGATTTTCAATCTTCCGAATAAGGAGTGTCGCATTTGAGCAGATTATTGGGGGAGGGGGAGGCGTGTCCCCTCAGCCCCCCCTTACTCCAATCCTGCAACGCCTGTGTTATTAATGGATGAAAAAGAAAACAAAATCATTGTGGCCTTTCTAGATATATAATATTATAAACTACGCTGTAAATATTTCGAGAACAGGGCTCTAGGTTTTGAGCAATCATGTCGAGCGTCATCCAAGTGACCGCCCACCCCTCCAAGTTTCCTCGTAGGCAAACAGACAACGAAACCTCTGACCTCCTTCTCTGCTCAATAGATCAATTCAATTGACATTTTTAACAAAAATTACTGTCGACATATATGATTAGGTCATCCGTGAGCTAACCTAAATTGGCAAGGACGGTCGCAAGGATTGTTTAAGAGGACTCTGACCTAATATACAGGTATTTAAGTCCAACCGTGAGCGATGGTTGGGTTTTATTTTCCAAGGAGTGATTTCTTCAGACAAATATATTTGCGTTTTCTTAAGAATTTTCACTTATTCGTAGCTTACACTCAAGTTGAATACACTAGCTATTAAATTAATAATTACTTTTCAGAATGTTAAAAAAAACTTACTGTTTCCAATATTTTATTGCTAATGTAATGAAGTTAAGTGGTCTACTACCCCACACATGCACAAAACATATTCCCCATGTAAAGTATAATTTTAGTTGTAAGAAACAATTTAGAAAATAAAAACTTTATTTTTGCTGTCAAAAATGGCAAATTTTCGCTATAATATCAGTGTAATTATGTAGGTATTGTAAAATATATAAATATTAACAAATACAGATCTGAAGATTTGACGTATGAAGTGAAAGTAGTTAATATAGTCACTGTTTCAGCTGTCAAATAGAGTTCTTGCAATAAGAATTGAAATGTAATGAATGATTTATAACTTAGTGAACGAGAGCCAGTTCAATTTAACAGCGAAACATTTGTGGAGTTGTGCGAGAATCCAGCTCGGGAACATTAAAACAGAAAGCAGATGCTATAATCTGGGCTAGGGGGCTGTCACATTAAAGCTACAGTCTAATCTTTATGAGAAGAGCCTTTTAGAAAGAAAAAAAAATATATTCTACATTCAAAAATGATAATATTTTACTACATTATTAGTTGTGTTTTTAGGTAATGATAGCTTATATAAAAAGTGACAGATCATATGACTTGACGTATGAACATGTTAGAGTTGATATAATAACTTTTCTAGGTGTCAGATAAGATTCTTCCTATTTAAATAGGATGGGATTGTATCTTCAAAATGTTCTTTGGTCTATGGACAGATGATCATGATAGTGTGTTCATACTTTCGAAACGAGCTGAAATAATAATATGTCGAAAAACGTTCGTTTAGTTTCTTTGGTATAGCGCGCGGGAACACTGGACACCTCCTGACCCAGGAAGCTCTCGTGGAGTAGATAAACAATTTCATCAGATATCAATGGTAGGGTTTTTTATTGAAACAACACCGTTATGAAAACACATGTCTCGGATCACTACATCCTATCATTTGAAGACGTAAAACAAACATTCGATGACAGGCACGATTCCGCCTGGGATATTTGTGTAAAGTGCGATTCTCTGTAGGAAAGGCCGTATCTCACGGTTACTAAATGTTAACTTAAACTACTTTAAATATATTCATACGCCAAAACAGGCTATCAGCAGCTATCACGTTGGACAGATATTATCAATGACTATAAAATAACACTAATTATATACCAAAAATGGTAGCAAGTCTGGGTGTAAGAAATATGTTTTTATTTTATAAAAGGTTCTTTTTACCA
>CABFWB010001156.1:150714-182436 GCA_902151455.1 Timema bartmani | reverse complement strand
CATCAAAATCTCGAGTTCGATTTTTTTGACGATCACCATACTTTCTCTACCTGTAAGATAGAGAGAAAGTAAAAAGTGTGGTCATCCAGGTGCGTTTCTGTCTACAAAACTGAGTTGACTTTTTAAACAGAGACGTAGAAAGATGTTGCCATACCTTGCAACTTAACAACTTAACACAAATAAATTTTACTACCCGCTCGAATTTATAATATCGTAATTTCCATATCATTACAACATACACAAAATCCAGCCCCTGGCCGTTAATTCATCATTGTGAAAGGGCAAACTCACATTTCCACCAATGATACATTTTTTAGCCATGCCAGGAATCGAACCCGGGACCCTTAGCTCAGTATAGAGACACGCTACCAGCTTAGCTAAGGTGTCGGACTAGAAAATTAAACTAAACGTATCTACAGAAACAATGTTTTATTAATTTTTATTTTAAAATGTTTGCTGCCATAAAAAATGTATAAAAAAACGCACTTGAACTTTCGTTCCCTTCTTTACCTTAACTCTGCACATAATGAAAGTATACCTTGATGAATCATTGAGTACATAATTTTGAGTAAATGAAATAGACCAATGAATGATATTTTCACATTTTCAAATAGGTCCGGAGTGGGGTTAAGAGCCCAACACATCCACCCCTCCTTGGGCACGTCCCTGTGCACGCAAATGTATTCCAAGGTCGTGGATACTGTAGTAGATCCCTCTATCACTCGGTTACAGGGTAAGGTCACAAAATGACACGTGTAGGCTCCGGTGAACGTTAATAAAGATTTGGCACCTAGCCCCTTTGGCAGATGTCTAGACAGTCCTGGATAGTACGAAAAGAAACAAGGATTAAGAGAGAGAAAAAAAAGGAAAATTCTTGTGTTAAAAAAGTTGTTTTGACGGACGGCTGTTGTAACGGGTAGAAAAACATTGCACTATCTTGGAGACGAATAAGTCGCGTTGCAACCCCACCAACTAAAAAAACAACTCCACACATAAGTGGATGCAACTTGATGGGGAAGCAAAATATCTCTCTTTTGGACCAAAGTGGTATGTTTGTGCTATTAGAGCTAAGCCATTTCATATTCCAAGTGATGGATTTAATTTATTTTCATTCACTAGATTATTTTCTAAATTATAATAAACTACTATTAGGTTAGAATGCAAGTCACATTTTTCATTGTCTCAATCATAAATAAATAATAGAGCATACAATAGCATTAACTAATTAGTAATAAGTTATACCTCCATAATGTTTTACTGTACATTAGTAAACATTCTCGGCTTTCCTTGGGACAAGTTTGTATGGAGGCAGCGATGGACATATTTATTTATTAGGTCTACAGTGGATCCATGTCAGAAATTGTGGTATCTGACTTCTACAAAAGCTATTAAATTTTACTTTAATATATCCTTATGTTAAATAATATGTTCTACGGGTCCTGCGAGACCTCCCTTGCGCTCTCAATCATCGTCACAAGAGGCGCCGCATAACGTTTGTCGGGATTCCTTTGGCGATGGAAATAACGTTAGCGTAGGTCGAGGACGTTTTCTTGCTGGAAGTGTCTGGAGGGATTATTTGACCTTGAATTCTATGTGATGACGTCATGAGCCACGCGATCACAGATGTACAAAGAAAGTACACAAACTAGAGTGATCTATGTTGAAAATAAGGTAATTTATGGAGAGGGAAGATTCAATTTCGTATCAACCATGGCCCACGTTGTTCCAAGTGTATTCGAATAAAGTAATTTTAATAATGTTTACAACATATATTTATCGACAAAATTATTTTATAGGAAGAGCCTTTTAGTAAATAAAATAAAATAATTTTTTGCGGCCAACATTATTAAAATTATACTTTGTTATTAGTATGGTTTTATAGTTATTTTATATCTCTCAAAGGTGACAGTTGCGAATCTTATAACTTAAAGTATGAATTTGTGAGACTAGATCTAGTAACTTTTCTAGTTGTTAGATAAAGTTCTTCCTATGAAAATTTCACTGTAGGTGTGAAAATTTATTCTTGACTTGGATTTTAGAGGCCAAGACTTGATTCCAAATTGGGAGCATTCAATGATTTTACCTCAAAATTTGGTTTATCATATTATTTATATCCAGGTAAATGTTGTCTAATTTCACACCAATATATATATTACTGTTGCCTTTGTTTGGTAAATACTTAGTAGTATCAGACCTTGTGGTCCCATACTTAAAAAATTTGTTCAGAGGAGGTTTTAAATAAACATTTCTCCCATTTATATTGGTTTTACCAGTGTTGGCATTGAAAAGTGAAGAACATGTCATACAAACTTTTCCATCCTTTAAAATGCTATGAAAAATTAAATGTTCAATGTAGAGTGGGATTGCGTTAGAAATCAATATTTACAAAATGTAATTACTGTAGGTTTTGTTTATAATTTTATCGTCATTTTTTCGATCTGTCAAAAGTGTAACAAAATTATCTAAAATATAATTATTTATAAATAGATTTTGTAAAAGCCAGATAACACTATTTATAACATGGATCCACTATATGTCTCTATCTTAATACATAAATACGTTAAGACGTCCAATGATGGCCCTCACAAACTTGTCCCAAGCAAATCTGAGAATGTTTACTACTGTGTAATTAAATATTATGGTGGTGTCATTGACTAGATAATGCTATTGTGGGGAATATTTTAATACTATATATATTTATTATTAACACACTGTAAAAAATTACTTACATTCCAACTGAGTAGTCATAAATTGTAATTTAGAATTAATCTACTGAATGAAAAATAAATGATTACTATCACTTGGAATATGAAACATTATATATTTAATTTAAGTTTCGGAATAAGAAGTAATCAGAGGTTTAGCGATGCAATTTGTGTCCATCAAACTTGGATACACTTACCCCCAAGGGTACGGGACGCAATTATTTGAGGTACACAAAAATTTCGCTATGGTGAGTTTGTTTTCCCACTTTTTTCTATGAATAAATCTCAAATTATAGTGTTGTTAAGGAAAAAGAGCCCTGTTGGAATCTTTCGACTTTATTTTAGTGTTATACATATTTTGAAATAACGCAAGATATAATTAAATATTGCGTTAGAGCTTAATGTCTGCGCAGCAATTTCTCACTCACCGAAGCGGCCACCTTAAGTAGCATGTAAATTTGTAAAAGTTTGTATCTGTATTAATTTTTGTTACCGGACATGTAAAAAGTAACAATTATGCTTTAAGAAATGTTTTTATTAGAATAACACACCTCCTTAATAAATTAAGTAATTTGTTTAAAAAAAACACTAGTACTACTAAAGAGAAGGAATTTTTTTTTGTGCTATTTGAGAAGAATATGGAAGGGTGTAAACAACCGTGGGAAGGTTGAAAAGTACTATTCTAAAGAATAAACATAAACGATTACCTTATCCAGAGAGGATACAACTTGTTCTTTGTGAGTTTTATTGCTTCATTTTCTAGACGTCTTGGTCAATGTTGATTATAAATAAACTCTCACGACCTGAAAGGTTTAAAGCATAAAGCTCGGGACTTCATTAGTGGAAGTAGCCAGCACTTCCTCTCATCCCCAATGCGTTGTGTCTTTCCCGAAGGACACTCTAGGAGAAAGGGAACATTTCTCAAAAAGGGTTGTCTAACGGACCAACACGAGGTACAGCCTTTCCCTGAGATTAAAAGAAATAGTTGCGGAAACGAGGACGAAGGGACGAAATGAAAGGGCAGGGAGACCCGCAGATGTGCGCGTGTCACATTAGGTTAACGGATTCTCGGGTCTTATGGACAGACGTTGGACTTAAGGCTAAGCTATTGTTACGTCGCTTTAATCAAACCTAGGAATGATAAGTATAGAGGGTTCACAGTAACTTGGGCTTGTTCTTAAAGTTTATAATTTACTAAAAACCGATACGTAGTAATTTCACCTTTCAAATATGTTTAGTCACATTGATCAACAAAAAAACTACGTTTTACTACCCGTCCGTGATATCCATATATTCACAGACAATACGGTAAGGATTAGAAAGGCAGAGAATTGGTATAAAATGCACTCCCTTTCAAGGTAAAAACCACCTCTTCAGACAACACCCAACAGGAAGTCGATCCCTGAACTCATCACCACCAGAAAATTTGATCAGACAAGACTGACACCTTAGTCCACTTGTCCGCCGGTGCGGGTCAACTATTTACGTCATTTGCTAGTGTGACAAAACGGATTTGCTAGGCTTTTTTAGTACACATTTTCAACCAGAAATAACCCTAGTTACCGCGTACGAAGTACTTGTAGCACTTGGCTATTACACTTTGAAACAAAGTGTTCACAACGATCAAGGCGCTGATGCCATTTGTTGCGCTGCCAATCCAATATATTATTTGAAGAATACAAGTTTGCTGGGAAAGAAATTATATATTTCCCACGGGCCAGGACAATGTTTGATTTATGCACTCATTAAACAGGAAGGTGTTTAGTTTTTCAACGCGTCTTAGCATCCGTTTGGGCTATACTTTTATTTTTGCATCGCATCTTAATACCTTTATAGGTTGTAAGCATATGCACTAGTTACCATAATGAATTAGGTATTTGAAAGGTTGAATTTACAGGAAAAGTATCTGTATTTGCATGGAGGGAGCGTGGGAAAACCTTTAGGAAAACAATCCTCAGTACACCCGTACTAGATTCAAACCCCGATATCTCTGTTAGCAGCAGTCTAGTCTATTGCGAGAGCGATGTCTTAGACCATGCAGCCAGCGAAGAAGATATACGCATACTTTAATAACGCTAATTGAATAGGAATGAGGAAGGTAGCATTTAAAATTAAATTTACTCACCTTAACGTGGATGTAGAGTGAGAAACCATTTAGAAAAAACCACCCTGAGTACACCCGATCAGGATTCACAGACATATTGATCTGCACGTTACCGGTAATCTAGTTCAACACAGGGGTGACGCGTTAGACTATGCGACCACCGATACGGAGAGAAAGATTGTTAACAGGTCAATATAATGGGTAAGGATTGGTAGCGTAGCTTATTGGCAATGCACCAACGTTAATGTGGTGGAGGATGGAAAAAACACAGTGCTGAATCTCATGTGAAAAACCAACTAGCTCCCAGTACCGAGGTTCAAACCTCCAAATCCACGACAAAGTCAATCTAAAATAACGCAATATGGAGACATCCATAGACTGCGTAACTCATTTTATTACCTTTTTTGACATTCCCTCCCCCATGTAACAACACTAAGTAGACATTTAGCCTGACTTTTACGTCCTGTAGAATGTAACCTTTCACATCAAGAGCGAATGTTGTTTTTTCACAGAGTGACACTAAAAGAGGGCGTCGGATTCACTATAACTCAGAATAGAAAATTATTTGTATGTTTCCAGTGATAAAAAATGAACAATCTGTTATTATATTTTCAGCATTAGATTATAAATATAAGATCTGCGTAACACTGATTTACAGCACCAACCCTCTCCATGTAACAACACCACGTAGACATTAGAGCTCCTCCTTTCCGCCCACCACTCAGCAACGTTACGTGGTTTATGGATGACCCCTACGTAATGTTCTCGAAGCCAACCAGATAATTATTTCTCTTGTGTGCAGTCTACATGATATGATATAATTCAAGGTTAGTATGTCACAGTTACGTGCAGCGTGTGTGTGTGTGTGATTTGTTTAGAACTGTAGATAACACCGATGTGTACATTAACCTTGAAACTGGTGATATCAAACCTGAGAGTCAATAACAAGGTCTGTGTGTTGGGTACACAAGAATCTCATCTGAGAGTAGGGGGTCATTGCCCCCTAACGCCCCTCTACAATACCACCAGGGTATCCTAAATACTCTGCCTACCAACTCGGTCCTCGTTACTTTTTTTCCTTATCCCAACTGAGTCCCAGGCAGCGATTGTACTATCTGGGTCCGAAACAAGAAATTCAGGGGTGTCAGATAAACTAAACATTGATACGAACAGACACAAATCAAATTTAATTTAAACTATTAAGAACACTAAAATATTAAAATTGAACAGCACTGAAATTAGATTTAATTGAATATCAAGACACATGTAGACCTAAATGAAATTGAACACACATTTAAGTAAATTTAAAGAATTTAAAAAAATTAAGAGCACTAAAATATTAAAATTGGGCCGGCATAAATTTGTATGACACGTAATCTGCTATTAACTGTTGCAACTTTTCTTCCACATACTGTTCTTCCCTTCGAATTAATTTCCTCTTCTGAGACACTTTATCAGCACTGTTGATTTTGATGTATACTTAGCTTTGTATTTCTTTCAGTGCATTTATTATTAAAAACATACGTATTGGGATGGTTATGATAAAACACTGAGTTTAACTTTAAATGGAATGCCACACAGCTATTTGTAGTTCTTATTATACTCAAAGAAAAGTATTTCCAAACGGGAGAAGGAAAATCACAATCAGTAGAATCATAATTTGTAAAAACGTGATATGTGAAAAGCTTTGACTTGTGGTACTTGGAGTTGAATGGACACTAAAATATCGGTCCGTGAAAACTTCGTCAATATGGCTGGGATCAAGAAATGTCAAACCAAAAAACAACTTTAGGAAGTTCCTAATATCATAATGTTTATTCCTGTACTCTATACTTAATCCCAATACTTGCAATTTCTAAAACTAAGGGAAACCTGCAACATTTTAAAGTAACATTTGGCCAAAATTGCAATAAGAATAGGTTTTTCGAAATCTGCATAAACTCTGAGAGTACACAAAGTCACTCCCAGTTTACCACATCATTCATAGATCACAGCCTCGATTGCTTTGTAGTAACATGAAGAAGACTTTCCAGGCAAAAACCACACGGAATATAATTACCGTTCAGCGTTCCATGAATTATAACATTTATTGGAACAATTTAAGTGCACTCTTAAAGGTCCCATCAACAAACACACATTCTGACATTGTGATAAGAACTTTAAATTAGTATCATAGGAGAATATTACAATACTATTTTCACAATCATTAACTAGCAAAAAAGTGATTTCGTTATTTATTTTTACAAAGAGGTTCTCTAAAGCTTCGTGTAGTTGTGTAAGATCTTGGGGTAATTTAGGCATGACAAATAACCTAGCTCGATGAATATTTTAAAAAATTAACTGAGTATCATAGCTCGTTAATGTTTCATTTTGATTATTTCTTTGTTTTCCACGGTGTAAAAGTTTAGAAGGCCTCTTAGTTGGGTTTTTCGTTGCTTTGCGTTTAAATGTATTGTTTAATTTATGTCGATTTAGTACCCTTCCTGATTTTGGTTCATGGTCATGATCAATCACTCTTTCCACAATGTATGTTTTATCCTTAACTTTAAAAAAAACACTTACAATTCGCTTTGGCACATTCCAACGTTCAATTCCATCAGTGAACTTTTTATGGTACCTATATTTGTGTCCATTAGTAACTATTAAGTCTCTCCACCTTTGACTATTCATTATTTCAATTTCCATGTTGACACCGATGACAACACACGTTACACTGCCACCACGAAGAAATCTAGTTCCTGATGGCGCCACCTAAAGGTTTCATGGACGGTGTAGCCAACTTCTATAGTTTGTGCAGCCCTTAGTATGTGCCTTAGATCCACATTATATGTTTACATTTTACCTCAGTAAGACTCTACCGTTAATTGTGTCCCAGTTGTTATGCAGCCCCTAAATAAAGTATACTCCTTGCCCTGCACGTAGCTGAACTATTTTATCTACCTGCTTAAAGAACCAGGAAAGTGAAGACGTGGGATAATCGTATACGTACGATATCCTATTACCGCTGGAGTGAAGGGGACGCGAGAAAAGATAAGTGTTTTTGAAGTCCTTGTATCAAATTATTTTTGGTCAAACTAAATCAAATAATTCTCCAGTAAAAAGTAGAGTTTACTTTTATTCACATGATGATCTCAACAGTTATTTATGTCCTAGAATTTGATGACAGCTTTTCCTCTTAGTTAAAAAGTTTATCATCTAATGTCGCTATGCTCAACACAGATATTCAAGGACTGTTGATATCACCATGTGAAGAAAATTAAATTCAGTGTTTCTATTGGAGCAAAATTTTATTAATATTGGCCAACAAAATGTTACTATAGTTAAAAAAAAACACAAAAAAAAAACTGCCCTCGATTCGCATTCTCTACACTACCACCTTAGAGCATTAGATATGTCGATTACATTCCTAGAGGATCTTAGTTCAATCCTATACGTTGACCAAAATACCCTTCTTTCGGTCACTTATCACCTTTCCGCTTGTGGAAGGACGAGACAAGAAACGTACTTTAATTATTAATAATTTCACTCTCAATTTTATCGACCATTTATTATTTCTTCTTGATCCTAACGCAACCATGCTATGGCTATTTTCTAACTTTCCCATAAGATTGGCCTGCCGATAATGGGGAGATTGGGGTTAGAATCCCGGTCAGATTTACTTAGGGCAGTTTGTATTAAATGGTTTACCAGGCTCCTTCCACGCAAACTCATCCCCACTCCATTAGATTAACTATCATAATATATTTTATTTCCTTTTATTTGTTTAAGTTTTCATACATTTTTACGGCGCTTTTGTGTCAACCTACTTTTAAGGCCAAATAATAATAATAATAATAATAATAATAATAATAACTAAAATAACATATTTTTGTTAAGTTTGTCCTACTAGCCACACATATTTCCTGACGTCTGGGCTGATTGATTGTCTTATTTAAATAGGATGGAACTCTTTTGACAGTTATACATTATGCTTAAACATTTTCATATATTTATGAAATACAGATGTCACTTTTCATTTATAACATCAATAGCTATGAAATAGCAATAATAATATGCTAAAATCTTATCAATGTTGACATAAAACAATGTGTTTTCTTAAACTATCTCCCAACCAAAATCCTATTGTAGTTTAGGTCACTATAAGATGTAACGGGGGTGCAGAAAAGTTTTCAGTTGAAGACTGGAAGGGGCAATATAATATTATAATAGGGTACTTTCAGCGGGAGTAGAAAGAGGTTAATGTACGAGAGGGGTTATATTGCAAAAATGCAGCCCCAGGTCTTATCCACTCTTTTGCGGTACTTGTAACCGATTTTGGCAAAGTGATTATTACTCTACCAACCCATGTTCTGTTCTCATTCGATCCCTCGGTACTTCGAATTTTACTTTATAAGAATTTTTTAACTGCAGAACTTCAATTTTATGGTGTTTTTTGTGGGTCAATATAGTATATTATATTTAACTGGTTTTAGCTCCATTGATTTCTATATAAGACTATATAAAACCTCATCATAATGCGAGGTCTGGTTCGAGCTGTATTATCTACTTAAGGAGGGATTGTAGGGAACACGAGTTAAGCGCACTGTGTTTGCAGTTTTTTATAACAAAACCTTTTTTGGCCATAATAAATAGAATATTGCTCCAGTAGAAACAAAGAATTTAATTTTCTTCACATGGTCATATCGAGAGTTCTTGAAATATATCATAAGCATAGCAGTATTATATGAGAAATATTTTAAATGAATAGAAAATGTTTTCATTACATTACAGGACATCCTTGAAATATATTCAAGAGCTATTGAGGTCATCATGTGAAGAAAAATAAACTTTATGTTTCTACTGGAGAAACATATACAGTATATTTAATTTTTTGCCAAAATAATATTTTGTTATAAAAACTGCAAAAGCAATGCCTTCAACTCGAGTTTCCTACACTCCCACCTTAAGATATTATCTTGGTTCTAGAAAACTCAGTGCTAATCAGGGAAGTCATAATCTTCCGTTGCTTAGTGTACAGGTTTGAATACCGGTCAGGGATGTCAAGTAAATAAATATTAGTCAGAAAAAAGACTTTGCAGCTGGTTTTGGGATTTGCAGGCGAATAAATTTTAAACTTCACTCAAACGGTACCCTTAGGTTCAACTTGTCCCGTACCGACAAATTGACAAAAACGGGACGCAGCTCGAATGCTGTCACCGACATTAAATGAGTACTCAGTTAATGAAAAATATGAACAAAGTTACTTCATTGCTAAGATAACAGGAAGTCAAAAAAATATTTCCAAGACAAAAAATATTAGAGGTTAAAATTTTTGCTTACAGTTTCAATCTTATACTAGATTATGGTTGGCCTTAATTTAGAAAATAAGTATATAGTTCAAGGTAACGAGACAATAATATCGTTATCAGTTTAATGAACTCAAAGAATTGCGAAAAAAAAGAGAATAAATTATACTACTAGTTCATCATAAGTCATGGGATGGTTTGGGTTATCAGGACGGAGATTGGCTCAACTAATTAATTGCATCATCATCATGTGCTTGGGTCCTAGTGTGGTGCTTGAAACTGCTTCAAGACCTTCAAGATAAGTATAAGATTACAACAAACGTTACAAGTTTGTCAAAGGAAATAGTTTTATTCCTTGGAAATGAAAATATAATCAAGACGGGTTGCAGTGTGTACTTCACCTTGACCTTCACCGGATATCCTTAGTTGTTCCACTCCCCCCTTCCCCCTTTACTCTCTATCTTTCTATCTCTTACAAACCCACACATTTTAGTGTTTCTCATGACTTTTATAATCGATGTAATATTAAAATATTGATATTTCAACCATCACTGAAAATTGCTCAATAATCATTAGCTAACTTTCTGAAATTTATTGTTTTAGAAGTACTGTAATTATAATAAACATAAAAACTAGTAAGTTTGCCACTTTTGAACATGCATTGGCCTATTACAAGTTTTTATTTTTTTATTTTCTGATAGTAAAATTTGTAAACCTGATTGACATTCAAACAAACTTTATATTCAATAAAGGTTATAGATGGCATCATTTGAATATCATTTTTAGTAAGCTAGTGGTCTAATTGAATCACTTAGTTAAATGTGTAAAACTATCTTAAAGGTGTTTTGAAAAGCTACATTCAATGTGACAAAAACCCGCCTAGGTGGAGTAGACCTAGTTGGTTAACGCGTTAGTTTCGTGTAGAGCTAGACTGCCGAGGACGGGGATATCGAGGCTCGAATCTAGGTTGGATAAACAGGCAGGAGGTGCTACTCTAAACGGTTTTCCACTCTACCTCCACGCAAATGCGGGTTCAATTCCTCTAAATTCAACCTTCCCAATACCTAATCCATTAGTGCAATTGGTACTTAAGCGTATAACCCGAACCGGTGGTAAGACGCGGTTAAAAAAAATTACAGATAACTTTTCAATTATTGTAGAGTAATTTTCTCAAGGTAAGAAGGTTAAAGAAAAGTAGTTTTTACGTAGAAGACAGATTAAATTCCCAACTTAATTTAGATTTTAGAATAAATTTGAATGGATTTGTATTTTACATTTTTATTCTGCACTCATTAATGAAGTCAACGGTTCACTGAAAGGTTACGCTTTTCCTTCAGCCAGAGATATAATTTTATCAGCATTCTGGTTGCAAGCTCTCATTCACATTAATTGAGTACATATTTTTTTGAATTTTATTTTACAAACTTATCGAGATTTTTTAGCGATGCACACTGAACACTGAATTTTAATCTTATTTGCACACAAAAGATTGAACTAAATATTTGTTTAAAACAAAATACGGAATAAAGATGTGCAGCAACCATCTCAACTTTATTGCTACATCATATGAGAAACTGGCCCATTCCGTTCTGGTCTAGGTAGGTGCCGTCCTGTATTTGCTATAGAGCTGCACTTGAGGCGCGCTTTGTCTGACTTTGAAACTGGCCCATTCCGTTCTGGTCTAGGTAGGTGCCGTCCTGTATTTGCTANATACGGAATAAAGATGTGCAGCAACCATCTCAACTTTATTGCTACATCATATGAGAAACTGGCCCATTCCGTTCTGGTCTAGGTAGGTGCCGTCCTGTATTTGCTATAGAGCTGCACTTGAGGCGCGCTTTGTCTGACTTTGAAACTGGCCCATTCCGTTCTGGTCTAGGTAGGTGCCGTCCTGTATTTGCTATAGAGCCGCACTTGAGGCGCGCTTTGTCTGACTTTGAAACTGGCCCATTCCGTTCTGGTCTAGGTAGGTGTCGTCTTGTATCTGGTATAGAGCCGCACTTGAGGCGCGCTTTGTCTGACTTTGAAATTGGCCCATTACGTTCTGGTATAGGTAGGTGTCATCCTGTGTTTGGTATAAAGCCGCACTTGAGGCGCACTTTGTCTGACTTTGATACTGGCCCATTCCGTTCTGGTCTAGGTAGGTGCCGTCCTGTATTTGCTATAGAGCCGCACTTGAGGCGCACTTTGTCTGACTTTGAAACTGGTCCATTCCGTTCTGGTCTAGGTAGGTGCCGTCCTATGTTTGAAATAAAGCCGCATTTGAGGCGCGCTTTTTCTGACTTTGAAATTGGCCCTAAGGGCTTATTAAGATATTTCAATTCTAAAGTTAGGTCAATATCTCTGAGTAGTTGTTATTAAGGCAATCATAAAATTTCTACGAGGTACTTTGGATCGAGTCCCAATTTAAAAAAAAACCCATTAATTTAGGGGGTATAAATGCAAACTAAGCTTAAGTCTCGGGCTAGAACATCATTTCTATTTTGAAGATACAGGCAATGAATATATGTAATAATTTAGGCAAAATAAAAAATCTTGATCTTAAATCATGTTTATCATGGCCCATGGGACACTATTTTTTGGACACTAATTTGAATTATGTCAAATAGAAGTTCACAGGTGCGGATATTTTTATCTTTATCTCTGCGTAGTGTTAGGAATCACGGTTTGTAGATGTATTTTTCTTACAAGTCTTCACATCTCTTATAAAATACTCGACATAAATATTATATGTTTTCTGTTTATCAACCTTAATTCAAATCAAGATTACGAAATGTTTAGCTAACCTTGATTCCAAGGGAATCAATTTATCTACTATTTTTTTTTTCTCGAACACACACAATATGTCGTATTGAAAAATTCAAAATGTTTGAGGAGGTCAGGGATCTATCTTTGAATCCTCGTAGGGCCATTAAATATTCAACTTGTCATAGTGCTTTTTATATGTTATATAAGTTTGTTGACCTAAGAAAATAATACATATTAAATTTTTTAGTTCAACGGTTTTGGCTCTCGGGAATAACATCACTCTTTACATACGATATACATTCTATATCGTATTCATTAGAACGCAGGCTTTGCATATTACATAGCTTGTGCTCTTTATGTGCTTAAATAAATCATGTCCACTAAACATAAAATTAAAATAATGGATGCGTGGAAAGAAACTTATAAATAAACTCTTCAGAAAGCTATAAAAATAGTAAATTTCAATTTTTTTTATACATAGCTCATCCTGTTAACTTTGCATAGTTAATGTTTAGATGTTTTATTTATTTATACGTGACTGATGTGAGGGGCTATTAGCACGTGAAACCACGCTTATTGTGAACTCAGAAAATATGAACATTTATTGCACAGTAGCCAAACTTGACAAAAGTTCAATTAAGATAGCTTCCAACTGTCATCAAAACACATACCATGGTATCCGCACAAGAGGAAGATCTAGTAAACTTTGACTTTCTCAAATCAAGAGAAAGTATTGTAACCCCGAAAAAATCAATCTCGAGATTATGATGAATCTTTACGTTTTATTTGAACCCGAAATAAAAAAAAATTGATTTTACAATATTCTGTCTGTCCCCAAGTTTGTCTGTCCCCAAGTTTGTCTGTCTGTTTGTCACTGGCCACGGATCCGAAACGGTTGGATGAATTTTGCTCATACTTGAGCCTGGCCCTCAAATTAAGGGTACTGAGGAGTGATTTGTTTTTTGTTTGTTTTTTTCGAAAATTTCTCAAACGATTTTGATTAAAATGCATATCTAAGATTTGTTTAACATGAACAATAGCAATATATCATTAGTTTTTGGGTGAATATTTGTTGAAGAGTAGTTTACAAATAGGTAATTTTTGAAAATTCAAAATATTTTGAAAATGTCTCTAACGATTTTGTTCAAAATGTGTACCAAGGTATTGTGTGGTATGAAAAATAGCGCTGTATATTCATTTTCGAGGTAAAAACTTGTTTATGGGCAGTTTATTGATGACTGATTTTTTTAAACATGAAATATTTGTATAATGGCTCTAACAATTTGGTTCCAAATGGGTATCTTGGGAGTATATGTCATGGAAAATTGCACTGTATAGTTGTTTTTGAGTAAAAATTCGTTTAAGGGTAAGGTAGTTTACAAAAGACCTATTTTTTTTTATAAATTTGAAATGTTTTTAAAATTACTAATGGTTTGGTTACAAAATGGGTATATTGGGAGTGTTTGAAATGGCATATACTGGTTTTTGGGGTACACATTTGTTTAAGGGTGGCTTATTGATGACCTTTTTTAATTTGAATTTTATTTTAAATGTTCTTTAAGATTTTATTTAAAATTGATGTATATGGATCGGTTGATCTCCCAAATATCACTCTTTACTTGTTTTTTTAGGTAAAAATTTGCTAAAAGGTAGTTTACTAATTAGTGATTTCCGAAAAAAAAAAAATTAGAAATGGCTCTGACAAGTTCGTTCAAATTGTATATCTAGGGAGGTTTTACATGACAATTAATACTTTTTTTGGGATTGAATTCGTTTAAGGATAATTTATTGATGACTTTTTTTTAAATTTGAATATTAAAAAAAAGATTCTAGTGATTTGGTTCAAAATTGGTACCTGTTAAGTTGGTATATAATAGATAATAATATATATTGGTTTTTCTTAAAAAAATATTTTTATAGTAGATCAATGAAGGTTTATCTATAAATTTTGAATATTTTTAGAAATATCTATATTGATTTTGTTCAAAATTAGTATTGGCGGACTATTTGACATGCTAGTGAACAAATTTTCTTTTTTTAAAAAAATAAATTAATTTAATGGCAGTTTACTCATGACAAATTATAGAGAGCGTGACACCTTAAAGATTTATTCAAAATGGGTATCTGGAAATAGTTTTCATGATAAATAAGAATATACTTTTATTTTTACAAATTAAAATAATTTTACGGTAATTTACAAATAAATTATTTTTAAAATAGGAAATTTATCAAGAATATTTGAACAATTTTGTTTAAAGTTTATGAATCAAGACTTTTTATTGTGTTGTTTATTGGGATGTGTACGTATTTATGGGTAAAACTTACTTAGGAGTAATTTACTGAAAATCTTTATTTTTTAATATTCTCTTCGAGGCTTTAATAATACACTTTATGAGAAAGTTAGTGCGATTGTGTCATACCATTTAGAGTGGTAAGAGGTTCTCTAACCTACGGATTCGCTAAATTTGGGTTTTAGGGCCATAAAAATTTTCCAATACCGTAAAGTCTCAATAGTTCGAGTTTAAGGTGGGCGTGCTTAGGACGCGAAACAAAGGTTAGCGCCTTTACAGTTCTTATAGCAAACTTTTTTTGGCAAAAAAAAAATCTCTAGTAGAGGCATATGGTTTAATTTTCTTCACATGGTGATATCAACAGTTCTTTAATATCTGTATAGGGTGTGCTGGAATTTAGTGACAACATTTCTCTTCATTTAAAAAGTTTCTCATCTAATCCCGTTATGCTCGTGATAGATATTCAGCAACTTTTGATATAACCATGTGAAGAAAATTAAACTTTCTGTTTATATTGGAGCAATACTTGCCTTAACTTGGTTCTACTATGGCTTAGCTTATAAGATAAGGGCATAATTTAATCAGTTAAGGTAAGGGTGAACCGAGTGTACATCGGATTGTAACATACAAAACACACTCTAACATAAAAATTGACTTAATTTTCAACTAGTTTGCTGTGAAGTTGGTGACCTTTTCCTATTGAGCGTGGTATTTCATTTAACTGCTGTTATATCTTTCCAAGGTCGTCTTCGTTCTTTAGTGGAGATAAAAATAAAAGCAACGACTAATTTGTCTTTTAACAAAGTCCTTATTATAGTGTCAACGTTTTTGTCACGGATTGTACCATGCCGTTGAACCAATGGTTAGCACGTTTTCTCTCTGTTGAAGGAAATGTCATGATAACCTTTTCTCAACCATTATGAAACGGTTTATTTTGTGAACTTTATTTTTAAAGTTTGTGTTCTAAATTTCAGATGTCTACTTTCAATTTTTTTTATATACTCAACACCTTGATTATTAACGACTTAATATAGGGGGTATGGATGGGGAGGGCTGTTTAGATAAAGTGCAGTCACATTAACGTGGATCAGTTATAGAAAAACTACAAGGAAACCGTTATATTTCGAAATAAACCCAAAGCGCACCCCGGCCTAGAGTCTAACATCCACCTCATCATCAGTTATTAAATATATTGAGAAAATGACACATTATACCATGGGATCACCAAATAATGTGAATTAGTTTGTAATTCGTTTACTGTTCCATCCCTGTGTTTAGAAAGCACACGATTATCGCCCTTTAAAAAAAAGTGAAGCTAATTTGTAATTCGTTTGCTGAAACATTCCTTTGTTTAAAATAACACACGAGTAGAACCCAATTTTAAAACGGGGAAGTTAGTGTGTAATTCGTTTGATTAGATATTCCTTCGTTTAGGAAATAAATTATTAACACCCAGCTAAACCCACTTTGGTGACCGGATGGTCTAAGGCGCTACTCTCACCAAAGCTAGACTGCCGATGACGGGGAGATTGTGGTTCAATCCCGGTCGGGTGTACTGATGATGATTTTTCCTAAATCATTTTCCACTCTCTCTTTACGCAAATTCAAGTAAACTTTCTCTAAATTCCATATTCCTTATCCCTAACCCACTAGCGTGATTAATACATAAGCGTATAATCCAAACGGGTAGTAAGATGCAGTGTTAAAAAAAATAGCACCCAACTAAAAAGCATATTGAATTTAAGTAAAAATGATGCGTACAACCCGAACGCGTAGTAAGACGCGTGGCTAATAATAATAGTTAAAAATGTTTTCCATATATAATGATAATTTTAGTTACTAAATTAAAATTTACTTTTCTATAAAACGTATGCGACATTTTTAAACAAATATGGCTTGGGGAAAGGTAAATTAAAATATCAGCTCAAGAAAAACAGCCAAATATACCATCAAACTCTGTCTCGTCTCGTTAAAACTATATTGACCATTACATCATTATAAAATGTGGTTAAAAAAAGTTCAATGTGGTAATTTGTTTGACTGAATTAAAACAGTAATAGGCTAATTAAAAACATAACAGACCCGTGGTTATTGCACTGTTACGTGAAGAACATTACATCAATGAACCTCTTGCACAAAAAACGTGCGAAGGAATAACAAGGTGTCTGCATTCATTTGGCGCAGCCTTCATTGACACAGAAATAAAGTTTCATATATTACTAACCACGCAATTAGTACTCAAATGACTTAAGATTGGTTCCAACTCAATCCAACATTATTTTCAAAATGGTTTAACCAAGCTACACGTAGCAAAATAAATCTCGGTAGCAATAGAAAATATAATATAAAAATAGCTGGCCCGTTGACTCATCATGCATCCATTTTGAAATCAGAGCAAAAAAATCACACAAAATTAATTTTATTTTTATTTTCACTTATCTCTTGCTTATAGAAAGTATTGTGATCGTAAATTAGAAAAACTTTAGATTTTGATGAATGTCGACGTTTCATGAGCCCCTGAACCCGAAAAAGTTATTTTTGAAATGTCATCCGTCTGTCTGTGTCTCGGACTAGAGCCGAAACCATTTAAACGCTAGGGTTAAGATTTGGTTTCTAGGGTTTTTATAAGGTTCCACAGAGGAATTTTTGGGATTATATACTTAACCCTAAAATTAAAGGTATTTTATTTAAGGGGCAAAAGAGAAAAAAACAGATTTTCTCAAAGTCTGCTCCAACAATTTTGATTAAAATCCATTACAAAGTGTCAATTCTCATTTTCACATGAAAAATAATTTGAGGGTACTTTTCATTAGCAGAACTTTCAATTTTAATAAAAACCTCCTCGAATATTTGAGATACGAGTTAGTAATCACTGTAAAGTTGTAGTACTATTAACAATACAAACTTTTATTTGAAATATATATTTTTACAACACCAATAGTTTCCATGCAAACATATTTTTTTAAATTAAGGTAACCTAAATCGGGAGTTGATTGCTATGCTCTTTGTTGAACATAGATTTTACTTTTTCTTAATATATTTCTTTAAAAATGTATATTAACTTATTTCATTTATGCTATTTGGAGAAATATGATGATTTTTTTCATAATGTTTCTGCAACAATTTTTATTATTCAGTTCCACAAATCTTACTAACTTTATGTAAATGTATTCATTTTTATATAAAAAAGAGAGAAATTCTGTGCTCTGCACCGTACCATTTATTTTCCTTGGTGATCAAATTGAACAGAAAAAAAAAATTAGGTTCGTATGAATTATAAGGTAACCATTGTTCCAGTGATCAATTTTGAAATAAAGGTGCCCTGGCGGTCTAGGGGTAATGTGTCGGGCTTCTGTGCTGGGGGTCCGGGATTCAATCCTCGGTCCCGGCACAGATTTATCTGATTGACAACCCCTTCCTTCACCTCTGACAAGACGTATATTTATCACAATTTGTGAATGTGTGCAATGCCAGGCCTCCACCGTGGTTCGAATCCCACGTTAAACTGTAGGTCCTCCATTTCACCTCACAATCATCCTACCATTAAACATTAGCTTAAGTGCGTATAACCCGAACGGGTAGTAAGACGCGTTGCTAATAATAATAATAATAATAATAATAATAATAATAATAATACGGCGATTGTTTTCCAGCAATTGCTAACATTTCTTTAAATATAACGCATTTTGTGTCAGCTGCTCGATGCACGTTGAGTACAGAGTTTAAGTTAATAGGTGCAAATTGGCGGGAAATAAATTATATCTTACATTTAGAGTTCAGTAATTATATTATTATCACAGAGATCTCATTCCAACATTGAAAATAAATGGTACAGAACTCCGCACGGACTTTCTCGCTCTATTGTTTAAAAATGGAGATAATTACTCAAAACTCGTAATATATGTGAAACGAAATAATATACACTAGCAAACCCAATCAGAAATTGCACTATACTTGTGTAAAATATTTTTTTAGTCCCGGTTTTAAATTTAATAATTTTATTTTTAAAGAATTAATGTCCTCATTTGTATGTTTGGCCCGATAAAAAAGATCACAAGGGCAACACTTCGTATTAAAATTTCGACAGCCGGTTAACATTTTCTACATTTTATTAGGTGTTGCACATCTTCATGTCATCGTATTTTTATTAAATTCCTCATTTTTAAATTTTGACCAATAAAAAATGTAAAAATTGACTATTGAGTCTAAAATGAAGGAGATAGATCATTGTTGTACAAACATTTATCTTAAGAGGTCTAAGGAAAAATAACATAAACTTTTTGAGAGACTTTCTCATATTTAATTACTCTATGGCATTGGAGAATTATTGCGTTAAGACTTAAGTAGTATATGTTTACAACTAAGGCTCACAAAATTGTATTAATATATTNCTACTACAATTTTGCAATTATAAGTTATTTAGTATCTCAAATAGTTGCGGAGATACGGAAATTTCAGCTTCTGTAAAGTACCCTAAAAGTCATTTTCATGGGAAAATGAAAATAGCCAGTTTATTTATAATCTTAATCAACGCCTAGATGCGAGTTTTAAACAAAATTGTTAGAGCCGATTTTAAGAAAATTAATTTTTTCTCTTTTCACCCTTTGTTATACTACTTTTAATTTTAAGTTAAAACAGACACACAGACAGACGGCATTTCAAAGACCACTCTTTAGGGTCCGCGGGGTCATGAGACGTCGACGTCCATCAACTTTTCAGGTTAGATTTTTTTTTACGGTCGCAATACAACTTTATAGTGTTAAAAAAGTAAAAATATATATATTTGTGTATAGCTTGAAAGTTATTGGTTTTATAAAACTATGTTTCGAATAAAATATTTGTATTATAAATAGATATACATATTTGTAATGTTAAATAATTTCATATCTCAAATAGTTTCGGAGATATGATAAAAAAATGATAATTTACGCATAAGAGCGGAGCCCTTAAATTTATTTTGCTGAAATATTGAGAGTAGCCATTTTGTTTGGAATATTTATAAATGTTTTGAAATTAAATTTAATCAAAATCGTCAGAGCCGATTTTGAGAAAATCGACTTCTTCTCTTTTTGCCCTTCAGTAAACTACCCTTAGTTTTAGGTTGGATATCCAATTCCAAAAACTCCTCGGGGCAACCCTATGAAAACCCTAGATACCATGTTTTAGCCCGATCGGTAAAATAGTTTAGGCTCTAGTGGAGGTACAGATATATAGACAGACGGAAATTCTAAAACAACTTTTTCAGATTCGGGGGGTCATGAAATGTCGAGATTCATCAAAATCTCGACTTCGATTTGTTTGACGATCACAATACTTTCTCTACCTCTAAGATAACGAGAGAGTAAAAATCTAAAAGTAAAATAAATAATATAGTAAATTACGAAGTTTAAGCTGTGTACTATACAATAATTAATCTGTATATATCATCAATATATTTAACACATTTTACTATATTACTTATAGTCTACACTCTTAAGGAGTCCCTCTCGTGTTAAACTGGCCTGCTGAAGACGGGGAGATCGAGATTTGAATCCCAATTGGGTTTACTGGGAATGGTTTTTCCTAAGTGGTTTCCCACTACCCTTTCACGCAAATGTGGGTAGATTAGATATACAATTATTATTTCCTCATCCTTACCCTGTTAGAGTAAATATCATATCATACATGCGTATAACTTGAACAAGTAGTAAGACGCGGTGATAAAAAAAGTTATTTAAATAGAATCATAAACCTTACTTTTTCTATTGAACTTTCAAACATAATCTTTATATATATATATATTAATTTCCTTAAGAAAAATTGATGTTGTGCCTCGACCATTTTAGCGCAATGTTCGGTGTGCCGTGGGTTGAAAATAGCTAACCTAGAGGGTGAGCGGGCAGAGGAAGTGCTAGTTTTGGAGATCTCTGCTCTCAGTTGAGAAAGTATTGGTGTTTTACGGTAAAACTAGCAGTTGTTTTACAAATGGTTGTCAAAGTCTCAACATCCAAACGAGATATATTGATTGATACCGTTTACTTTTGTTTATGATTAACTCATAATTCACTTACCTTTTCTGTTTTTATGTTGGATAAAAACTAAATTATGATTCTATTCATTTATCTAAGCAGGCCTCTTTAGTGAAATTATGTTGACCACAGAAACAAGAAATGAAACTAAACGTGCCCAACAACAGCTGGAGGTCACAGAATTGCGAGTATTGAGAAAAATTGCTAAAAAATCGCTACTAGACAAAGAAAGAAATGAGAACATAAAATAATCTTGTCAAATCAACCCCATCACTGAATTGATAGTTTCACTTAGGGGAGAATGGAACCAACATATTGACAGAATGCAAGAAGACAGAATTGTCAAAATAGCAAGAGAGAGACGAAAGACCTGGAAGACCGAGGTGAAGATGGAAGGACAGCCTGTAGCTAACAGCCTTGAGCCTTTATAGCCCTGGAAAGGAACAGGCTAAAGGCCTATAAAGAAGAAAAAATAAAAGATACACTACATTTATTTTAAAAAAAGTTTGAATTGGGGGAGTTTTGAATAAATACATCAGCATTTTACGAGAGAGAACGTTGTAAACCACATATTATAGATGGTGGAGGAAACTACAATATGTACTTGATTGAGAAATGAACCCAAACCTCTAAGAAATTAAGATAAGATAGCAACTAATTTAGGATGTTAGAAAGTTATTTGGTAGGGAAGGAAGTTACATAATGATAAGTTGCAAATCCTGTACTCTTCACAAGACATTGTTAGGGTACTCAAATATCGTAGATTGCGGTAGGGAGATACATGCAATGCGAATGGAAGAATCTAAAACTGTGTTCAAGGTATTAACTGGCAAACCCAATGGGAAGAGACCATTGGGAAGGCCTAGAACCAGATGTTAGAATAACATTAGAAATGATATGAAAGAGATAGGGTGTAATGAGGTTGACTGGATAGAACTAGCTCAATATAGGGATAGGTGGTTTAATTTTGTAAGTTCGGCAATGAACTTTCGAGTTCGTAGTGCCATAAAGTAAGTAAGTAAGTAAGTAAGTAAGTAGGGGAAAGTAGCCTAAATGGCACCACTTTTTAAAAATCAACGTATAAAAGCCAAATGACTCATAAGTTAACTAAAATTAGTATCACAATATGAATGTGGCTGTTTTGGCTAACGAACTTAATTTTTTCACAATTTTATCTTAGCCTAAACTATTTATTTTGGGCTTATTTTTAAAGATATACAACTGGTGCCATTTAGGCAATTAGTCTCCTAAGTCGCACCATGGGTTGCTAAAATTGCACTTCCACTAAAAATATATAGGTTTGAAAAATATGTATATTTATTTTATTTCAATTATGTATTCCACGAAAAATACACAACAAAAAATTATTCATCATACCAAAAATGAAAAGTCTATTCAAAATTAAAAAATATAAAGTATATCTACAACTAATGAATTGAGTTTTATTAAAGAAAGGGTAAAAGCTGATTGATTACTCCCTCTGCTTAAATATTAAATCAGTTTTACCTAATGTAAAATTTTATAAAACATTTACAATTTAACCCTTTATTAATAAAACAACACTGAATGTTTAACTAGTAAAACTCATAGGTTTATTATGCTAAAGATCAAAAAATATTGAAGTAAATACCAAACAAAATTGAGCCAATTATAAAAGTGTAAAAAATAAAAATCTCTAGGTTGAAAAAAGCCTGACAATTTTTAGGCTAGCAATTCAGTGCAACAGTCACATTTAAATCTTTTGATTCTTTTCGAAACACCAGCACATGTTTCATTAGCCTTTTTTTCCCCGCATAATTAACAGTGCACCATATACTCCACTATGCCTTCTTCACATATGAAACAATATCAATCTTCAGCAACAAATTCAATCACAGCATTTTTGGAAAATTTTAATTCCTTTTTAGCTGATTCTGAGTGATCATTATTAATTTCTAGGTATTTTTGAGCTCTTCTTAGACTTTGTGACGAATTTCCAAGTTGATCAGCAACTGTTTGATTATTTCTCAGTTTATTGGCTATTTGCAGAGATTTTCTCTCCTTAATTTGCTGGAGCTTATTTTTATGTGGGCTCGAAGTCAAAATCTCAGCTCTCTGGGCACCTCTTATCTGTATTTTCCTTTGTTTGGCGGTTGGGCGTGGCAAAGGGCTTATATCATGGATTGTGACACGAAGACTTTTGGAAGGTTTAGCATTTAGTGATCTTGTAGCTGCATTCTTCTCTGGGATAATCACGAGTTCCTCTTCTTGGCATTCTTGCTCATCATCAGGAGGAAGCGTGATTGGAGTTTGTTCAAGTTCATTTAAGTAATTGGCTGGTGACTGGATATTGGCTGGAACAAAGTCAGCGTCTGAAAATACATTTCTGTACACAGGTCTGATTCCAGTGGCTTTGAGACCACTCATTGTATTACTCACAGTGGCTGCTCTGCTGTATGCCTCGGAAAGCAAAGCACAGAAACTTTGAACTGAGTGATAGGTGACTCGTGAGTTCATAGCGACTTGGAAAGTGATTTGTCATAATATGTTTGAAAGGGCTTGAATATTGCCACATCGAGAGGCTGCAGACGATGTGTTGTATGTCCAGGGAGTAGGAGAAGTAAGACCCCATGTAATCTTGAAATTTGAATAGTCTCAAAATTCTTTGAGTGTTTAGAGTGTCCATCAAGAACGAGCAGAACCTTCTTCTCTACCTAAAATGCTTCAACCATTTTATAAAGAGCTCCGTATTAACATAGCCTGTCTCTGAAATTTCCACAATACTTCCGGGTTGTGCACCAAATTTTAATGATGGGTGCATTCTTAGCCTCTTAAATATAATCATCGGAGGCACGAAGTTTCCACTTGCACTTGTGCAACAGATGATTGTAACATTTACCCCTCTCTCACCACTGGAAACAGCACCCACTTCGTTTTACTTGCTGTGCTACTACCTTAGCTGATTTATTTTGTACAGTAGAGAACCTGGATTCCTTAACATTAAAAATGTTCAAGGCGTTCAGTCTACTTTCATCGACAATATTTGTCAACACATCAAAAATTGAAATACATTTTCTTTGTTAAAACCCCTAGCCCTAGCCACATTTTCAAGTTGTCTTAAACTTAGAGTAGGATTCTGCTTCATAAAGCCATAATGCAATTTTTTTCCTGCGATCTTCCTTTCTTTGTTGAAAGGATCGGGTAGATGAGAATTAGCAATAAGTACTTGAAAATCTAGCTTCCTAACTCGAGTTATTGTATAGCCAAACATGTTCCTTTCAAACTTTAAATTACATCTACGAGTTCCTTTTCAGCTTCTGAAGGTAACGCTGTTTGTCTACCATTCACAGCCTTGCTGCTACCACGATTAACCCTCCGATTAACTTTTCCATGAAAATGCTTTAAAAAAAGCCTTCTTTGGTATCTCATACTTCCTGCAATATTAATTTAGTTTAATATTCCCTTCTTTAAATTCCATCAGAGCACGAGACATATCTTCTGTACTCCACTTTCCATACACCCTTTTAGCTATTGCAAGAAGATTCTGTAACAAAATAAAATAAAATCCGCTTCAAGTTGCATACATCGCACCGGTGCTATTTAAGCAACGTAGTAGTGGTGCGATTTCGGAAACCACGCCATTTTATGAACTATTACCTCCCCGGACAAACAAATATTTAACTGCATTAAATGATTCTTAAAGGTATGCCTAGCAATATTAATAAAAACAGTTGATACATTACTGTCTCACCTGATGCCTGGGTCCTTAGGAAAATGATTAAAATATTACATCAAATGACCGTATTTTCTTTAAACATTTACAAAGCACAAACGAAATCACGGAAAATCTCCAAACTACTAAAGCCTCATGGGAGTGCTGCTTAGTTCAATCTCGATTCACTAGGTAGAGCACGAATGCATTCGGTTCATTTTTTAAAGAGAGTGGTGTGATTTAGGAGCCGGTGCGATATTGACAACTTTACCCTATATTAGTTGTGACGAAATGTAAAGTTTTGGTACGAGTGTGTGTATTACTCGTCCGGGCTATCTGCGTATCTACAATAATGGGGTACTGATGAGGACATTATAGTTTAGATGAAGTGTTGCCGCACTTTGCGTGGCGAGAGACAATAGTGAGTAATTCAGGGGGAAAAATCATCCCAGTACACTTGGCCTAAATCTGAACCCCGAACTTCCTGTTATTGGCAAACCAGATTAGAGAAGACCTTTGTTCATGTGCCCACCGATGCGGTTAATGTGACGTTGGACTTAACGTGTGAAGCTCTAAACATAAAACCGATGTCAATAATTAGTGTATGTATGTGTGTGTGTGTGTGTGTGTATGTGTGTGTGTGTGTGTAATTAGCCTGATAGTAATAGCTTAGCAAGGAAACGGGTTCAGTTTTCTTGATCACTCAGAAGTACACCAGAGGACTCGCGTTTAAATACTTGTCGGGATATTCAAGGTGAGATTAATCAGGAATAATCATAGTGGTAGGTAGTCCCCCTATGATCGGAAAGCCCCAAGCGATAGCGCATGATGCAATGCAGTGATATTACTCCTGCAATTTAAACACGCTTTTATCTACTAGTGACATTAACTTCCATTCCCCGTTTTTAATTTGTGTTTCTTTGTCATGGTTTCACAAGTCTATGTTTGCCTTCGTAAATGTTGCAAAAAAAGTCCTTCCTACCCAGGGGTGGACTGGCAGGTTCCAAGAGGCCCGAGACTACAAATCTAACAGCCCTTAAGCTTGCCACACGCCGAATCGGATCGGAACAGACCGGAACGGTCGGAATCAGAACCCTACGAACGGAAACGTGTTTTGTCCGCACGCTGTTTCGGAATTCAATCCATGTCAGTCAGAATACAACAAACAAAAAGGTACATAGATTTGAGTGATTTGGTGATAGTGAGTGATATCAGCAGGGAAGAGCAGGTAATGGTGGTTGTTTTGTGCATTGCTGCCAATGCCGATGAAGAGGAAGAAAAAGCGGCTTCAAAAATACTTTTGGGTGAACGACATCCAGTAAATGCAACATAACATTTCCGAAATCTCCCCTCACGCATTTTCCTTTTTAACAGTCATACCAATGTTTGTTAGCAATGTCATAAATTAAAGGATAGTGTTGAACTAAATTGATTATTTCTTACCCGCCTCGGTGGCGTAGTTAGCTAACGCGATAGTTTTGTGTTGAGGTAGACTGCCGAGGACGGGGAGATCGAGGTTCGAATCTCGCTCGGGTGATACTGGGTGTGGTCTTTCCTAAATGGTTTTCCACTCTACCTCCACGCAAATACGGATTCACCTCCTCTAAATTCGACCTTCCCTATTTCTATCCCATTAGCGTAATTATTACATAGTCGTATAACCTGAGCGGTTAGTAATACGTGGTACTAAATAAAAAAATAAAATAAATGGATTATTTTTTCGTCCAAAAACATTTTTTTTAAATAAGAAAAAATTGTCTAGGAACAGGAAAATAAAATCAACATTTGTAAACTGAGAACGGGTGTAGATGATGCAATAGTCCGGTGCTGTGGACGCATGCGCATAGATTCGGAATCCATCAAAATCCGTCAAAACATTCACTCCTGCCAAACAGAGTCGTTCCGTTCCAATTCGATCCGAGTCAATGTGCGGGCCTCCATAAAAATGCAGGTAGTCAAACATTTCCGATGCGTTTTGTTTCGATCGTTCCGTTCCGATCCAATCCAGTGTGTGGCAAGCTTTAAGGTGGGGTTATAGATAAAGAGAATGAAGGAAAGTGTTTTACTATAAAAACTGCAAACACACTGCCCTTAACTTGCGTTCCCTACATCTCCACCTTAAGGACGTTGCCTACGTTTGACTGACGTCACGGCGAGTTGAGATAGGATCTCCCATGTTAATGTATTTAGGTTTTATCAGGCAAGTTTTAAAGATATAACATTGTTTAGGTTTGTAAAATGGTGTTCCTCCCTCTACTTGTGTAGATTACAAATCTAGTAACATTTAGATTTCAACAAACATATGTGTACACGTTTGACCTAATTTTTTTTTTATAAATAACACAAAGAACCAATAAACGGGTTAGTTTTACAAATAATGTCATCGTATATCTTAACAAATGAGGTATTTTGGGCACCCTCGGATTCAATAACTGGAATTTTTGGTAAAAATTCAATAAAAACAATTATTTACAATTGAATAAAGAACTTTATTATAGTTTGAGATAGGTTCGGCAGCCCAAATCAAACCGGCCTACCAGGATATCTCCCGGTGTCCTCGGCAGCCCAGTCCACCCCTGATCCTATCCACTTTTCTGCACAGCTTCATTTAATTAACTTAAAAAGACTAATGTCCTTGATCTTTCACCTTGCTATTCCTGCCTCTGCTCGGTAGAGGAAATGACAAGCACGGCTAGAGAAGGCAAGGAAGTTACGTTTAGACAAGCCACCCGAACTGTGTTTGATAGAAACCTAGAAAACTCATTACACAGCTGTCAAAGCAATTTCCATCCTCCCCACCACAAACATGCTCAGAGCTCTTTCGAACCAAACAAGCGTTCTGCTTGTAAACACGTTCTATTCGAGACTTATTTTATTTTTGCTTTGCAGCTATTAAAAGGAGAAAAAATAGTACTAAACCAGTGTTCGTAAAACTGATCAACAGGGACGAGTCTCCTTGACACTCTTGGCGGTTTCTCAAGGTCATTCAAAGCATCAACAAAGGCAGGTACATAAACTATGTCGCAAACTGGTCCACATAGCCTGCAGGGAGGGGTGTCTCATTGCCCGAACATATAAAGACGACATTAGATTCACACGGTCCATTTACTACTTGACCAACTGATCAAACTAATACATATTTTTTAAGTACTACGTCTTACTACCTGTTCAGGTTATACGCATATATACTAATTACGCTAGTGAGTTATGGATGAAGAAGATTGAATTGTATAGGAAGTGTATCCGCATTTTCATGGAGGGAGAGTGCAAAACAATTTAAGAAAACCACCCTCAGTAAACCCGATTGAGACAAATAGAGAAATGTTAAGAAAAGCAAATGAAGAAATGCAATTTTGGAAAGGTACACATTAAAGAAGAGTTAACATGGTAGGCCATATATTGAGATATGAGAGTTTGACGACTATAATTATAGAAGGGGGTGTGAAAGGGAAAAATTCAAGAGGGAGACCAAGGCGTGAGTATCTGGATCAGATAGCGAACGATGTTGGGATAAGAAGGTACAAATATGNAAAGTTAGCCTAGGATAGGCAGCAGAGGGGAGAAGCATCAAATTACAAGAATGATGACTAAATAAATCCTTACACCAGAGTTCGCAAACTCACGGCACGCAATACATAATTATCTGATCTGCAACATTTTAATATTCTATCCGGCCTGCAGCAATATACGCTTACAAAAGATAATTGTTTAATTTTAGTGTGTGTGTACATAATTTTGAATAACTAAAAAACACTCTAAAATATTTCAGAACGCTTCTGTGGTCTAGTGGCCAGAGTTCCTGGCTACAGATTCAGAGGTCCGGGGTTCTATCCTTGGAGATTCCAGATTTTCCTGCGGAGCAGTGTGTCTTGAACGGGGTCAACTCAACCTCGTGAGGATGATTGAGGAGATACTTGATCAAAGATGTAGTGGCACTGGTCTAGAAAACTGAGATTAACGGTTGGAGGAATCGTAGTACTGACACCCTCTATTATAAATTTTGGCACGTAATTCGCCAACATGCTGTGGCCAATCGGTTGGTATAGCTCGCATGCGTGATGACTGCAATTGAGTTTTTATTTTTAAATATTTGACTGTGTAAATTTTTATTTTCCTAATTTAATAGAGATAACTTCTAGTATTCTACTAGCCCACATAAACATCTAAGAAAATACAGGTTTTTAAATATTTTAAAATATTAACTAATGATTTTAAATACATAGCATCAAATAGCTGTCAGTGGGCATGCGGATGAAGTGTCAGGCTCTGCGGTCTAGTTTGCCAGTGTTTGGGAGGTTAAGGATTCGAACTCCGGCTGGATGTACAGAGGGTGTACTTCCATAATCGTTTTCCTAAATTCCCTTCATTTAAATACGGCTACATTTTCTCTAAATTATATCCTCCTCGTTCATTACCCACTATCGTGATTATATTAAAATGTGCAAAGTCCAGATGGGTAGTAAGAAACGCTGTAAAAACCTGTTTCTATAGGCTGTGGCCCACAACACGCCTCGAGTTTGTTGAACCAGGCCCTACAATTAATTTGAGTTAAGGACCACTGTCTTAGACCAATTGAATCCTATCTTTAAAATGATCCAATGAATACTGTTATAATCTCATAATGAACACTTTGTATCTAACAGTCTAAATTATATCTAAGGCATTTTAATTGCTTTAAATTTGCTTACCGATCATGCAGAGATTAGGTTTAGAGTCCTGACCGTGTACAACAATAAGTTATATTTTCTAATAGGTTTTATTAACCCTTTTCTTCACGTTAATCAAGATACATTTAATTCGCCACCGTACAAATTATTTACAAGTCAGCAACAAACCCCTAACATAAAATATATAATATAAATCGATACAAGCATTCATCAAGAGTGGTTTAAAGTAACCAAATCATATTTAGCTTGGTTGTCAGTTCAAATAAGCTAGCTAATACAATACCGTCTTATTTAAACTTATTTGAGATATTACATTAAGTTAACTTATGGACCATTTACTTATATATTATTGATAAACAAAAGTTTGTTGTTGATAGTTAAATGAAAATAAAATAAAAAATTGTTGCTTTCATATGAGTGAAAATTTGTTGCCAATTGCATTTCTAATTTAGTTTTTCCCGCGTTGAAATTAGTAATAATAACGTCTCGCCAAAGATTCGTTGAGCATTTTCACGTCAAAATGCTTTATGAAACTTAGATGATAAGTATTAATGTGAGGAAGATTTATATAAATATACACATTTTAAAGCTTGCTAACTTTTATGTATCATTCCCTCAAATTTAGTTATACATGACAATATATCCATATTTAAAATCCATTTGTACTAACTCGTCAGACCATTTTCTGAAAAGATTAGACAGCAGAAATATTTATTTATCACATTCTAGTCTGTTTCAAGAATTCTATAATTCATTTAATCTTACTATAAAAAACCTTATAATCGTATAGTAGGCCATATTATTAACAAGGAGCTTTTCAGCTATGTTTTGTAATATTTAAATGTCAATATTTAGATTTTTAGAAGAATATATAATAGAAATATTAAAATTATTTTCTTTAATGTAGAGATTAATACGGCGTTTGATAAATATCTGTACTTTAACAAGCATGTCTGTATGTATACTAACCATTCTCCATGGCCAGTTTTTTTTAACGGGGGTTCCACAATTCTTGAAGACCTTGCTTTGATTCTTGGTAGCGAGAATATTTTTCGTTTTGTAGATGTTGTCCAGCTGCTATCAAATTAGTAAATATCTAGGAGTCAGGGTTGAATGCGTGATATTAGATTATGTGTCCTATATCGAGTTAGTGTGATGTTTGTTGGTCTCTGATAGAATATGTGTATAGAAAGTGCACGTTAAATACTGTGCCTAATAAAATTGTTTTGACAAGTTATCTCACTCTTGCTTTAGTTTGGCAACTCCCTCGTGACTTGGATAACAAAATTGGTCCAATCTTCAGACAAAATAAACAAATGTTGCTATCATAATTATACACTTTAGACCTGCTAGAAATATAACGAAATATAAATTACAAAGTAAACCAGTTATGATATTGATGTAACGATTACTAACCAGTTATATAATTTTCTTATTTGTAGCTTGGCTTGAGGATATCTGCAAAATTGTACCGTTAAAAATAATTGCGTTTTAAGTGAAACATTTAACACGGCATTTCTAATAACCCTAGGTCTGGTCCACGGTGGAGAGCACTGAGCCGTTGTGTGACGGTTTAAACCTTGGTGGGAACGGATTTTTTAGTCCAACCGTGATTTATAAAAAGATCTGAGTCTGAGAAATCTGTAGTTTATGGTGAGTACAAACTTATAGAACTACTTGCAGAAAGGGTATAAAAAATACAATAGCAAAACTGACGACTGTGGTCGGAATCTTTATTCAAACTGACTCTTAGCTTGTTTGTGAAATTTTACTTGAAATCTCAAAGAGCAGTGTTTCAGAAACATTTCTAAATAGTAGACCATTTTATAACCGTTCGATCCACAAGCAGACCGATGACCTCCCATCTCGTGTGCTCTCATCTAATGCACTCGGGAATTTCTACCTGAATTTGTCCCATCTCGTGTACTGAACATAAAAAAGAACTTCTTACGATTTTGAATCGCTAGCGACCTTCCTACCAACGACTTTTCCACCTTTTACTTTCTCTCTATCTTACAGGTAGAGAAAGTATGGTGATCGTCAAAAAAATCGAACTCGAGATTTTGATGAATTTTGACGTTTCATGACTCCCTGAATCCGAAAAAGTGGTTTTTGAATTTCCGTCTGTCTGTCTGTCTGTCTGTACCTCCAACTAGAGCCTAAACTATTTTACCGATTGAGCTGAAACTTGATATCTAGGGTTTTCATAGGGTTGCCCCGAGG